>ML897311.1:0-11222 GCA_009831015.1 Picea engelmannii
AAAGAGCATGGAGGGTCATTTGCCGATGATCGATTGTGAGAAACTCTCTTGTAAAATCTCTCTGTAATCTTTTTCTTTGCATTAATAAACTGCTCCAAGTGGTCGCATTGGCTAGGGCCGTGGATGTTTCTCCATAGGGGTTTTACCATGTGAAAACATCGGTGTGTTGATCTTTGATCTGGTTATGTGAGTGGTTACTGAAGGTGTTCATCCTCTGTTGGAATACCTGTGTTGTCGAACATTATAAACCCTAGACCTTTTATATAGCCAATACCAAAACGTAGGGGGATAAGGATTTTTAATCCCCGGGACTAGGTCTCAAATGCTTCAACAAAAAAGATGAATGAAATAGGTAGGAGGATAAGACTTATAATCCCTCCTAGGGTTTCAAGCAAGAACAAGTAGCATGCAACAAATTAACCATACCACAATATAGCATGAAAAAACTTAAACTTGAGAAAGAAACTTACATCAACCAATTTAATGCATAAGGAAACCCTAGCTCAAATTCAACCATAAAAAATACGACAAAGCATCCAAAAATTCTTCTCCTCCAAAAAGTGAGCACAAGACTATTTTTTATATAATAAATATATTTTATTATTATAATAAATGTTTGAAAAATAATCAATTTAATTATGAAATAAATAATTGGCATTGATTAAAAAATAATGCTAAATAATATTAAAGTGTGGTTCTCAATATAAAATTTTAATGATATTTTTTAATATTATAATGACAAAAATTAAATTTAAAATTGTGTGTTTTGGTATTTTTTTTCTTTTTTCTTGGGCATGATGTTAAATTGTAATCAGAGTGGACTTTGATTCATATATGATATTAATGATAAATTCTATTAAAGAGCATATGATTCCATTGGAAGTAGTCTAAATGATGACCACATCAAATATTGGCTTTCTTCTAGATACTTTTAGGTTGAAATGATCTTTTTTTATATTGGAGTAAGATCCAAAATTATTTTTGATTGGTCATAGACCAGGAAAAGGTCACCCTCAGAGAAAATCCAAGGACGAATGGACCTATCATATTGACACTTGACCTTATGTTTGTGAGCCTCGTTGGCCAGGGCCACATCACGACGTTGTTCATTGAGCTGCTGAAGGTGTACTAACCGTTCTTCAAGCGAAGAAGTGTCTGGCAATAATTGTACTACCAATTTTAGAGATGGGATCTGACATTCAATGGGAAAGACTGCCTCCAGTCCATAAACGAGTTGAAAAGGCGAGAAACCGGTTGCAGTCTTAACAGATGTTTAGTAAGTCGATAATGTCGAGTATAACATCAAATGCCAATTTGACTTGGCTGAGTTGATAGTTCACTGTAGAATAGTCTTAAGAGTTTTTTTTACAGCTTCCACCTGCCCATTGGCTTGGGGGTACTAAGGTGATGAATGCTCCTACCATAACCCAAGCTTTGATGTTAATTCGGTCATCATTTGGTTTTGAAAGTGATTGCCATGGTCAGTGAAAATTTCTCTCGGGACGTCGAACCTTGCTATGATCTGGTTGAATAAGAAGAGATCTGCAGTCTCTCCATCATCTTTAAACATTGGCATAGCTTTGACCCACTTAGTGAAGTAGTCAACAACTACGATGATATAGCGGTGCCCCCTTGCTGACAGGGGGTTGTATGTAGTGTAATCAATCCCCCACTTAGTGAAGGGACCAACTGTGATGACAGGAAACATAGGAGTGGGATGTGCCCTCATCTTTCGAGAGAAGATTTGGCACGGGTGGAATCTTTTGGGTTGTTGCTAACCCAGATAAATGACCGCCACAAGCTCCAGTATGGCAATCATTGAGCACGATGATGGCCTCCTCATGAGTGAGACATCGATGTAAGATGCAGTCTACACCTCTCCGATACAATGTATCATTGAGTATGAGATAATTCTTAGCCTGATGGCGTATCCTCTGACGCTCGTCACGAGAAGAAGAGGTGGGTCATTTCAAAGTTTGGAGATAGATAAGTATATCTCCGTACCAGGGGTCTGAAGATGCAATCAAAAACATATCTCCCTGGATAGGCGATTCCTCAGGCACAACGTCACCTGACTCAACTGGAAGTTCCGAAATAAGCTCTGCGAAGACCAATGACTTCTTGGACTTTGATAAAATGAAGTCTAAGTCAAATTCTTGGAGGATGACTATCCATCTACTAATTTTTATGCCTATAACTCATCATGTCAACATGTACTGGAATGGATTCACGACAGCAATGACGGTGGTCTTGCGAAACAGAACATAGTGACGGAACCATTGAACAGCATGAACTGCTGCTAACGCAAGTTTTCGATATGAGAATAATTGATTTCTGGTCCTACGAGGCCTCGACTCAGGTAATAGATCACGTATTCTGAGAACGAATTGTCTTCCTGAACTAAAACCATGCCAATGGTTGACTCTGCAGCAGCCAGATATAATAAGAAATCTTTGTTATAGTTAGGTGGCCGTAGCAGAGGTGCGGTTGTGAGGGCGTGTTTTAATGCGTGGAAAGAGCATTGGGCTTCGTCCCAGAAAAAAGGGACGTCTTTCTTTAGTAAATGCATAAAGCCCTTGGTGATTTCGGCATAGTTGGCGATGCAACATCGTAAGAAGTTCTCCTTGCCTTGTAGACTTTGAAGTTGTAGGATTGTGCATGGGGGGGGCAACTGGATTATTGCCTCCACCTTAAGAGGATTAACCATGATCCCTATTGTTGATACGATGAAACCTAACAAATGTCCTGACGTTACGTAGAAGTTTCACTTGTTTGGATTCAAGCGAATCCTAAAGTAGCGACAACGTTCGAAGATTAGTCTAAGGTGTGTGGGATGATCCATTTGCTTGCGAGAGTGTGATGCTAAATCATCTAGATAGGCCTCGACTATATGCTTGAGGTCATGAAAAGAAAAAGACATGGCCTGCTGGAATGTGGCTCCATCATTTTTAAGGCCAAAAGGCATCTTACGATATACGAATGTACCCCACGGAAAAATGAATGCCATCTTGTGCTGGTCTTCAGGTTTGATTTGGATTTGATTATATCCTGAAAAACCATCCATGAACGAAAAGGCTTCACAACCGGCACATTCATCAATGATATGGTCAATGAATGGTGTTGGAAAATTATCTTTGGGACATGCATTGTTCAAATCATGGAAATCGGTACATACACAAATAGTGCCTTGTTTTTTATTGACCGACACAGGATTTGACACCCATTGAGTCAAATGGATAGGATAAATAAAACCTGCCTTTAGCAATTTCTCAACCTCAATCTTGATGGCTGCTGCTTTCTTGGGATTGAATGGATGAAGTTTTTGTTGAACAGGCTTGGCATCAGGATACGTTGTGATTTCATGTGCAACTATTTTCAGATCGATACCTGGCATTTCCTCATAAGACCAGGCAAAAACGTCGCGGAATTCTTTGAAAAGATCCATGAAAATTTAAATTTCTTCGGGGGAGCAATCCACTTTGACAAATACATTCTCCACGATGCCAAGGTTTCGGGAGATGTTGATGGGTATAGTTTCAGCTATAGTCACCATATTTCCCTGAGCAGAAATTTCCTGCGTAGCTAAGAGATTAATAGGACATGGCTGATCTCCCGTCATGGTAACGGTGAATTCTCCTACTTCGATTTGGCTTAACTCTGGGAGAAAATATGATCTGTGATGAATATCTTCCCAAGGTTTGTCTGGACTAGTCATTGCTTTGATTACTACTTCATCAGAAGGCAAGACTAAGTCTAACGAATCAACGTTAGCGAGAGAACCCTGAGCCCAAATAGGCTCTAGAAGTGGATTTAACTCTTGCGCAGGAGTCGGATCAGGGTTAGCTAAAGCTTGCTGGAATAAAGAGTACACTACCTCAGCGGAAGAAAAGGGCATGGACATGCTTGGGTTCCTTGTCTCATCCATCGTGGCTGATGGGGAAGGAAGAATCCAAGGATCCTGAAAGTAAGTCGTGCGGAACGACGAAACTTGAAAAATCTCAACCTTATGGTGATTAGATATAAATTTGATATCGTCGTGAGGAGGTGGGTAATCGAAGGTACCCATCAAGGACAGGCACAAACCAACTCCTACATTAACGACACCTGGTTGAGGATTATCAATCATCAGGACCGTGGATGCCCCCAAAGCTGGGTCAGGTTTGGAGAAAGACAGTTGATCGATGGTCACTATCCGACCCTCATGTGGAAACAACAAGACTCAGAAAACTGTAGAAACCACAACTTATATAGAATAAGTCCAACTCTATCCTAACAAGAGGTTATAGTCGAGGGGAGCATCGACTACCTCTACTTCGACACACACGGTTTTCCCTCCTAACTGCACAGGGAAAGAAGGAACAATGCCATGTGGTCGGAACGAACGACCATCGAAAGAAGTGAGGAGAGTAGGTGATGGAGACAAAATGGGCTGGCCAATGGCCTTCCAGCATGCTAATGACATAACGCATGTCGAGGCACCCTCGTCGACCACCGTGTGGAAGATATTCCGAGTAAAATTTTTCATGGCGTGAGCCACTACTATCTGAAATGCTACGTGGCAAGGCAAAGGAGGTTTTAAGTCGTTTGTATCTAACATGATGGTGCCTAGATTACAAGTCTCAGTAGATCCCAAAGCGGTTCACAAGGATTTCCTCTGAGCAGGGCAGCTTTGGAGGACCTGCAAAGCAGACATTGCACAAGGGGTTTGTGATAAATACTCCACCACAGAGTAATTCTGGGCGGCCCTTGCATTTGGGTTGTGAGAAGCTTTCTTAAATGCACCCTTTGGAATGTGTGTCATTGTTTCTCCCAATGTCTTCTCAATCTTTAGAGGAAGAGATGAGAGATCAGCTTCTTTACCCTTCTCAGAAGTGCTTGGTTTACTATAGTTGTGCGCTCTAGTTGATATGAAAGCATCACCCCTAACCATATATACGTTCACGGATGAGGGATTGTTTGGAGGCGGGCAAGTTTCTTGGCTGCCCCCTTCTGTGCTTGTAGAGGCTTGAGTTATATTTTGCCCATGTTGAAAGGGATTAGTCAACACTGCTTGCTGTTGCTGTGTGACAAACTTTTGAGCCTCTACAATCCGAGGACAAAGATGGGTCGGGTGGTCTTCCGCGCACAAGTTGCATGGATACCTCGCCTTCCATTTTTCTGTGTTGTCCCCGCCAACATTATTAGTGGGTTTTTTATCCCCCTTACCCTTCTTTCGTTGTTTTTTCTTCCCTTCAGGCTGCTGGGTGGCCTTTGGGTTAGTCGACTGCATGGTGTGTACTTCCAACGTTTGGGTAGGGGGAGCAGCCAAATCAGTAGTTTGGTTGGCCGTTGTGTGTTGTATGGATAACTGTTGCAACTGTTTTGTCAATTTCTCAGTGGGCTTGGTTTGTGTTGAACCAACAATACCATTGGCATGTGGGCCAGCTCTCTGTCTAGTTTTATCTAGTATCGAACGTGGTGCATCTGGCAAGATGTTGTATAATAAACCAAACTTAGAATAGATGAGCTCAAACTGTTGATCCCTCATGATGGCATCTTCCTCGGAGAAAACTCCAGATGTCGCGATGTCTTTGGATAACTGTGGGACCAAAGACTTAAGGAACCACTCAAGCAGGAATGCTGGTGGGACTGGTACTTTGATTAAACTCTTTCGACATCTCCATTCTCGGATATGATCAGAGATATGGTCCGCTGTTGTCTGTTCAAAATTGGCGAGCAACTCTATGCCAGCGTCGTATCTCATAGGTAACTGGAAATGGTTAAGGAAGGAAATCGCCAGTTTGCCAAAAGAAGAGTATCTTGAGCTATCGAGTTCGATGTACCATTTCGCAGCACTCCTAATAAGAGTACATTGAAATAATCGCAATTGTACAGAGTCATCTTTCAATGAGTCAGATGAGCACCAAATATGAAAGGTAGTCACATGATCACCTATATATTCATTAGGCTTGGCCTCAAACTTTGGAATGTCCAAAGGCAACTTCGTTGGCATAGGAGGCCAACGTGGATCATGACAAATAGGATCATTTAACAACCTTGTCAAATCTGGCAAGTGTAAAGTCGTCAGGAATGGTAGTTTGGGTTGCTGCTGATAACCTGGGAAAAAGGGTCCTGGAGTTTGATTGGCACCAGGTTGCCAAGAAAAGTTTGGCTGCTGGCCCAGATTCTGGTAGAAACCATGGCCCTGACCAACGTAAGGATTTTTCATCTATGGAGACATCATCGACTAATTTCCCAAGAAGGACATAGAGTGTTGAGCATGCATTGTATTCGAAGGACTTTGGGAAGGATTACCCCATGTCGGTCCTGCGGGGAGAGGCATAGTAGTTTGTTCGGGGTTCCATTGACTGTGGAAAGAATTACCCCAGAACGACATTCCGGAGGAGGGAACGAATCCTTGTTCTGAATTCCAAGGTCCTGCTATGTGTGCCCACTGTGCAGGAATAGTACCCTATGTAGGAGTAGATTGTCCAAAAATGGGGTTGCCTCCAGTCAGGAAAGCGGCCGATGAAAAAGTGTTATTACCACATGTCTCGTTCCAAGAAAATGGTGTCGAACCTATCGGCATACTGTGAGAAGGTGTTCCTTGACTCCCTGTTCCAAATAAACTAGTGTGTGTAGGCTGTCTGGCGGATTACTGATGTGGACCACCAAGTGAAGGAGACGAAGGAGGGATATGACCTCCTGCATAAGGAAAAGCATTAAAAGGGACAGGAGTTCCCCCAAGGTGACCTTGCAGAGGAGCGTTAGAGCTCCCTGCCCCCAGACCCAAAGTCTGTAAAGTGGAGTAGGTTAGTACAGGACTTGTACCCGAACTAGGCATACCGTATGAGAACGGAGGGCCTGTCGCACTAGGTGTGAAGGGGGTTGTGGCCACCACCATAGATGGGTTCGGTCCACTGTGCGACGTAGTTTCGACCGATACCATGGTGTCTCGAACCAATGACAGTAGGTTAGGAGATGACTCTCCTGTGGTGGTAACTGTGGTGGGAATTGAAGAATTCCCAGAAGGAGTAACAACATTTGTTTCCATTGCTGTGTGAGGCACTATCCGACGTTCATGAAATTGGATTGGTACAATAAATGGTGCCAAGATATCAGTGGTTGGGGTTTCAACCAAGCCAAGAGCGTCTGCTTCAAGGTCCAAAACGGTTGATTCCTCCGGGAGTTGTTTGGGCACAAAGGTTTGTAACCCAGTCGCTTCAAAAGACCCTTGTTGGTCTAGCTTCCGCCTTAATGGTGGCAGGGGTGGCTCCAGTGTAACCGGTGGTAGGCCAAGACACCTTCGTGACTGGCAAAGCTCGAGATCCTCCACTGTGTGAGAAGATCCAAGACATGCTAAGGTATTCTAAACATTCAAAAGTAGCACACACTAAAAAGAATCCCCTAAGAGATAAGACAATCAATCACTAAACTATTTGGAAGAACAGTTACAACAACCAACACTAGAGAAACTTACCGGTGCAAGTGCAACTCGAACACGGAAGAACCCTCTGGGTATACTCTGCAAAGAATGGCCCGATGTCTGTCCTAGGTACCGCGGTATACCCCCGCAGTCACCTGTGTATGCCCTAAAAATATTGGCAACTAGGTTGCCAGCACACGAACAGTCACCAGGTAGGTACAGTCGAAAGTCAGGTAGACCATAATGAGCAGGGTATCGAGCCCAAAACCTGTCAAGGGTATCGAGAGAAAAAGGTCCAGAAGAAAACTGAGGACCTCGAATGGATTCGAGACCAACGAAGCCCCATGGCAAATGCAAACGACGAAATCCCAAAACAAGCCCTCTATATGTGTTCTCCACTATGATTGGTCCGGCTTTGAAGGGGTTATCTCCGCTACCTTTCTGCACACGAACTCATGTTTATCCCATGTGTTAGAGGGGGGTCCCGGATAACTTCCATGAAACTAGACTTAGACACTCCCTATCTCAGACTCTAATGTTTGGTTTTGAATGGCCTTGAAGAGTTTTCTCTCCAACCTAATCCAAGGCCCTAGTCCTGAACTAGTTTGTGAAACCTACAAACATAAAAGTCTAGTAGATTTTAAAATTAGCATTACTTTTATGGCTTTGTCTTACGTCAAGGGGTATGAGGGTGAAACTGATGATGTGTAAAAGACGCAAGAAAAAAATGAATGAAAAAGCTGGAAACAAAAAACTTTTACTAAATGCAAAATTTCAACAACTTTTCACAAAGAAAGATTTTTAATTTTTCTAAGATTTTGGACAACAAACTCAAAGGAATTTCACTCGACTACGAGCTACTTATGATCTAAGTGAATTACAAAAACTTACGAAATAAAATAATTTTCCCTAGCTAATGATGCAGAAACACACTCTTCAACCAAAGAAGAAAAATGAAAAGAGATTTATTTTTTTTATTTAAGTGCTAGTAAAGCAAAAAAGGGAAAATACCGACAAGCAAAAAACCAAGAAAAAGAATTATGTCTTAAAGCGCAGATCGCAAAGAATCATATTGAAGAATCAGACCAAGGCAATTGAACAAACAATGACTCTCACGCTTGTCTAAAAACCATAAAACAATTTATTTATTTATTTATTTTTATTTTTTTTCTGTCAATTATTAACTGAGAAAAAGTAGGCTAAGGGTAAGATGAATCCTAAGCTACTGACTGTTCAAACATAGATTCAAACACCTAAGAGGAGTACTTCTTATCAAAGGAGGGGATGATTGCTCCACCCTGAACAAAAAGTAGCCTGTACAGGCACACGACTGTCACTCAAACAACACATGTGCAAACACGTGTTGAACAGAGACAAAGAGCATGTACATGCGGGCTGACCTTGTACAGGCCACGTGTATATCTAAATTATAAGGAAAAATAGGAAAATAGGAAATCCAGACTAGGAAGAGGCCTCTGGTATTGATAACCAGGATCCCTTGAAGGCTTGGATACTTTTTCTAACAGAAAAACAAATAATGCAAGGAAAAATAATAGGGCAAAAAAAAAAACAATCTGAGATAGGACTGTTAACAAGCAAGACTCAGACAGGATTCCAGAAAACCCCCTGAGAATGTGTGATTCTGACAGGGAAGAGGAGGACTGCCTCTAAGGTTCTCTGAACTCCTACACGCTACTGCTATCTCTACAGCTAGCGTTCACACGCGGGCTGTCAGAGGATAGGGCGCGGGTACACGCGTTCAGGCCTTCTGCAGGCCGCGTGTGCCTCTGTGTGTCCCAAAAAATACAGTAAAAAAAAAGTCAGAGAAAGCTGGTATGGAAAACCAGACTCCCTGCTAGCTCAGACCTTACAGAAAAAGAAAAGACAGGCAAAGAAAAAACAAAAAACCTAGTCTTTAAACTACCCAAAAACTTAAATAAATCTAGGAACCCTAAAGAGTATTTTCCCTAGTACGGTCGCCAATTCTGTTGTTTGGAAAAACACCCTACGGACTAGCAAATTAGGGTCAGACTTTGCATGCAGATTTGACCAAATAGAAACTACTTTTTTACCTACATCCCAAGATTTAAATCCCTTTTTCTCGGTAAATGCATGGAAAAGGACCACCTACCTTATTACTGGCATTCGATGTCGATCCTCTGTTGTGCTTGACTACTTTCTTTCAATGCTCCTTCCAAAGATGACTTGCACTCAAGACAAACAACAACTATGCATGCATACGACTTCTATACTCAAGGGTTAGAAATCAAACGTAAAATAATCAAACCATAGACAATTTATAATTTGGGACGGGAAAAGAATTATTTTTATTACTTAAAGTGAATCAACTTACAAAAGATGAGACCGACCATCGCTCCTTGAACCTGATCCTGGGCTCCTCTTCTTCTGTCCTTCAACTGCTTTGCGTTAAATCTCCTTTGGCATGAGGAAAGGCTAAAGGGTTGGGACAATGGAATATGTAAATGGGCAGAGTTTCTTTGCTATATTTTTTCCTCCTCCAAATGGTACCCCTACCCCTTCTTTTATAGGCTATAAGGAGCTAGGGTTTTGGATGAACCCTCGGCCATGCATGGCCTGGAGTTTCAGTTAACTCACCCATAACTTTTTGTTCCATCGGCAACTTTCCTTTTTTTGTGATTTTGTAGGTACACGTGGGCTGTTGTGAGTCAGCTAGTGTGTACATGCGTGCAGTAATGGGTTAGGGTGCCTGGGCCTTTACACAAGAGGATTTTCAAAGAGTTGTTCAACAAAGTTTTGGCAAAGAAGGGATATGAGTTGGCCTGATGCCAGGTAAGCATGTGTGGTGCAATTTAGGGTTATAAATTTTTTTATCGAGTGATGTAAGGAACAAAGAAACGCATAAGGAAGAGGAGTCAAAATGGAAAGTGGGTGAAATCATTTCCTTAAACATTGGAACACCCCATTCCCCCAAGAATGTTAAGATAGGTGCCCAATGTACTGATGAAGAAAAGATGAAATTCACTTAACTACTTCATGAATTTCAAGATGTTTTTTCTTGGTCATATGAGAATCTTCATGAAGATCCATTAACCCCGCACTTTAAGCTACTATTCTGAAGGAGTTGGAAAAACTTTTGAAGTCTTGTATAATTTTTCCGATAAAATATTATCAGTGGGTTTCCAATTTGGTACCCGTTCGGAAGACAACTAGTCAGATCCGATTGTGCGTTGATTTTAGCGCATTGAATAGAACGAGCGTATAATACCATTTTCCTCTCCCTAACATGGAAATGATTTTTCAACAAGTTGCAGGGTCACAAATGATGTCCTTACTTGATGGTTTCTCTCGTTATAATCAGATCAAGGTAAAAAGAATTGATAGATACAAAACCACTTTCACTACACGTTGGGGCACATTTTATTACAAACACATGCCTTTTGTCTTATCTAATATGAGTTCCACCTTCGAAACATTAGGTTCCACAAGGTTTATCACAGACTCTAGCCAACCCCTTGACCACAAAGGTATCCCTTGAATCCAATAATTGATCTGATACCAAATGTAGATTTTAACCTTCTACAATTAATTATTGCAAATGGATTCTTAATAAAAACAAAAAAGGTACAATGGGGCACACACACACACACACACACACACACACACACACTACATAGAGATTTTACCCTCGAAACCCAAACCAGGAAAGACAACAACCTGTTTAGAGCCACATCTCTAATTCTTATTCATAATACATATTCATTGTTTACAATACTATATATATATATATATATATATATATATATATATATATATATATATATATATATATATATAT
>WSFP011532105.1:0-11997 GCA_009831015.1 Picea engelmannii
TTTCAAATACTACGAGGTCTGCCCTTGGAAGGTGCCAGTATCAGGAACCCACGAGTTGGTGGTCTCCCTAACCTCGTCATCAGGGATGAACCTCCTTAGGATGCGAACATATACCTCGGCCAGGTCCATCTCTGTCTGAATTTCCGGAGGTGTGACAGAACGGTAGGTGTCAGTCGAGATTTCGACCGCATCCACCAGGCAGAAGCCCAACCAGGTTTTGGGTCTGTGCGAGGTGCCACCACGACCTCGGCGGGAGGAGCTTCCTCTTTCCATATCAAAGGAACATGGAAAACAGAGCACGAGAAGGAGGAGCAAGGAGGTGGAGGAAGCGTCCATCGTAGGGTGGAGCAGAGAAACCGTGGATAGAAGCGGAGGATAACAAAGATGAACAACCAAAGAGAAGTAACAATGAAGTCAGAGAGGGACGCAACTAACATAGCCATCCAAAGGCAGGAGCCATAAGTGGAGGATGCACCCATAATTGATGAGGATATGGGTTGTATCCATCATTAAACAGATCTGCTCTACCACCTTCCCATACCACATGCGAAGGACAGGAGGATCGAATAGGTGAGGTGAGTGCAAGAGCATTAGGTGAATGTCAGGACAAAACCACTCGAGTGCCAGAAAAAGACAGGGGCAAGAGAGCATAAGCCGCATGGGGAGGTGATGTAGGTGACAAAGTCGGCTGGAAATTGTTTGCAATGCGAGGGGCCAAGTAGAGGGGGGGGGTCAGGGGCCCACCAACACTTTGAATGCATCCCTGACACCCCATGTGGGGGGATGCACTCATCCTTATTTAAAATCGAAATCTTTGAAGATTTTGAAAGATTACCTTTAATGGCCAAAAAATTAAGTTTTATCCACCCAACCTTATTTAAAATCAAAATCTTTGAAGTTTTTGAATGTCTTTTAGTTAGCTAAACATCTCATATATTGCAATTTTTAAAGTGCACTTAAAATGTATGTTTTCCAAAATTATTAAACATCATAACGTCACAACAAAATTTATGTATAAAAACTCAATTAATGATATCTTAATTTTGATCTACTTTAACCTTATATTTATCAAGCGTGGAGAGGGATTGATCTAGATTGTATCATTATGTTATTTGTCATTTATCTTGATGCTTTTAGAGTGGAAAAAATTGGAAGAATTAGCTTGCAGGGTCATTTTAATGGCATATCCTAGTGTGGAAAATTGGGGTTTGAAACCTTCCGGAGCCATTTTGAGGCATCAAATGGAATTTTGTGGGGTCAAAACTTCTCTAGTTTTAGCTAAGACCCCTTGACGATATTCTACACATCGAGACCTTTCCAACGATGCAAAAATCACATCAATTGTAGCTCGTATGCAAAAGTTATGCCTCCCATGAGTTGACCTACCGTGTTGACCACCATGGTACGAGTGGATGCCACATCAACCCCCATTACTCATGCATAAGGGGCTAGCCACGTATGGAATTTCAAGAAGATTCTAGAAGGTCCAAAACCTTATCATAATTGAGGGTTGAGGAAATCAAAACCCTACCCCTAGATGGTTATCGGGCGATGTTAAATATCAGGCTGCTAGGAGGAGAAGGGGTTCCATTTTTTAGCATTGTATTTGTTCCATAGTTGAGTAGAGCACCTAGGAGTGGTATTTTGATAGCATAACAGAGGAGGAGAGATTATGTATCAACTATATAGAACACAATGGTCAAAGGCAACTCCACCGAGAGTGTCTCTTTCTTTGTACTTGCATTTGAAGAAAAGAGAGTATGGCGGTCTCACCTTCTAGCTGCGTTTTTTTTCATATTGGGTTTCTGAGGTTATATGTTGCGTTTATTTGTGGATGGTGTGTTAGTATCTATTTGTATTCTCTATTTTTTGAATTTCAACTATTTCATACATTTGGAGCAAAAAACTAGTAATCAAAGAATTTGAGATCTAAAGGAAATTAACCTTCACAATAAAGATTTCATTATTTTGTTAGATTTGTTGTGACGAATTGTCTAGTGGAATATCCACAACAATTTACAGATCAAGGATCAAATCTCTCGAGGTGCAAACCTCTTTTAGAGTGCAAAAGTTGAGGAAAGGTTTGCACCTTGAGAGATTTGATCCCTCTCCACGCTTGATAGATCCAAGGTTAAGATGGATCTAAGGTAGTGTGTGTGTGGAGCCGATGTAATTGTTCACTTGTATCTTCTTTTTTCTAATTATTATTTTTTAATGTTACGTACGTGACAACATCTCCTCCATACTAGGCTTAGAGTGCCTCTCAGCACAATCAATAACTTAACTTTATAAGTGTTTTTAAAGTAACCAAATCACATCACTTTGGTCGAAGTTTGATGATTCATAAATCTACAATTTTAGAGAGATTTGTTGTTCAAATTGTATTTATGATGATTTGGGTCGATTCAAAGACCCCTCAAACCTCTTAAATTGCAGTTATGAATTTATGAAATTGCAACTTTGGTGTGGTGGAATTGAAGTTCCAGAATTCCAGTCAAAGATATATCAAAAAAATTGCTCGAAAATGCAAAAATATTGTAAAAAGGGGGGGCACTTTAGTTAGCATTTAACATATGGTAAATTAAGAAAAAAATCTGTATACTTGACATTTCAAAAGTGATAGCAAAATATACATTATTAGGCCAAGTTGGCCCAGGAAATAGTTTACCAACGTTGTCTTCAAACTATTTTTGGAAAACATAATATCCAGTGTTTAATGGCCCCCCAAAGGAGGCACCCTTTTGGTATTAATAAAAAACTACATTCATATGATCACAAACAAAAAACATAATTGCCAAAAACCATCTATATCTTACTTTTCCATTGAGTTTCTAAAAAAAATGTACTTTTATCTAAATTAATAAAGAGTAGATTTAGAGTTTTTGATGACGACCCCACCTTTGAACTCTTTCTCATAAAGGATCCCCTCCAATCCACATCAACTTTAAGTGTGTACAAATGCAATACTTTAATACCCGTGTTAACATGAAGAGATACCGCAAGGGAAGAAGATTTTATAATGGTAGAAAGTATTCCAAGATACAACAAAATATGTGTGTCTCATTCATGTTGTGGCTCAATGGTTGGCATGCGATGCTACCATGCAAATAACCTAGGTTTTCATAGTTGGTTCACTCTTTCCTATCCTTTGCTTCTGATCCCATTATGAAACTTGGGTTGGTGTAGAGCCCCTTGTGTGTGTGTGTGTGTGTGTGTGTGTGAGAGAGAGAGAGAGAGAGAGAGGGGGGGGGGAAAGTGTTTGACTTCTCGTAGTTGGTTTCCCTCTATCATCAATAGGACTCAACACATTTTCAACAAGACAAATCGATTTAAGTAGACATTAATAAAATGCTTTACCCTTTATTATAATCATCTTGTGATCAATCACTTCCTTTAATTGGTAGGGGTTCATTTTCTTTGCCAATGCCCCTATTGGAGAAAGATTTGAACCTTTCACCTTTCCCATGTCTTGAGATAATCCCCAATAAATACAGATACTTGTTAGAAAGTCTATCTTTCTTGTTTAAAAAAGTTAAATAGAAACTCCATAATTTTTTTGTGAAATGTAGTCAATCTCCTAAGACGTGTTGCTTTGGAGATTTCCAACTAAAAATGGTGCAAGTATTGAATCACAACAAATGGAGCTTGGCTAAGTTGAAGTAATGCCATGTTGATTTACCTTTGAATGACAATAAACAAGATTCCATTTTTTTTCATTGGAGTGGGGTCAATCTCCTATGATGTGTTGGTTTGGGGATTCCAATTAGTTGAGTAAGGGTGCAAGTACTAAATCACTACAAATTGAACTTGGGTAAGTTGAAGTAAAGTTATATCCAATACGGTCCCTAAATGACAACAAAATGAATTTCTCATTTTTCAATGGAATGGGGTTAATCTCATGGGAAATCTCACTTGGAAATTCCCATGTAAAGCCATACATGATGCATTGAGAATTGAACCTAAACCAAATGTGCTAAACTCTCACTAATCTAATACGAGATCACAACACATAACATAAATTCATATGAGATCACCTAATTCCTGGCCAAAGTGAGATCAAAACCTTTGAGATACATCACTTTGGGATTCTCAAAGTAGAGCTAAGGTAGAAACACAAAGAAAATTAAACTTGAGGTAATTGTTGTAGAGTTCCAATGATGTATTGCTAGACCACATCACAACCAAGGAGTTACAAACACTTCATGTGGTGAAATCTCTCTCTCTCTCTCTCTCTCTCTCTCTCTCATATATATGTGTGTGTGTGTGTGTGTGTGTGTGTGTGTGTGTGTATGTGTGGAGTAGTAGTCTCAAAGGATAACTTATTGGTTCGATCCTTTCCACCAAGGTGTAGCACTCAAGGAGGTCATGGGATCCATTCCCACCTAGTCCTATGGGGTTACCGACGATGATTGCCACTCACAGTGAATACCTCTCTCCATCAAAAAACGTTGGGAAAAGGTAAGTAATTAACAAGGTATCAACATTCTCATTTCCATTTAAGTGGAGGAGGGTTGAGGAACATTATTTCTTCGGGATATACGGGGTAGGATAATTAAACAATGTTTTGGCCCTTTTTCATAATGCATCACCAAAAAATGATGAGGCAAATCCAACCTAAAACATGTTGAAAATAAAAGAATTGTATGTTGAATATAACATAGATCGATTCAAATGCTCCAAAAATTTCCAAAACACCCAGAATGTATGTCTCAACAAACATTTCACCATTATAACGATGAAAATTATATATGTTGGAAAATCATTAAAATCATAAAAAATATAAAAAAAAACACTAAACGTTTGTCGAGAGATGCTTTTTACATAGTATGAGGGAGATGTGTAATTCCTTCAATGCTCAATATGGAGTTAGGCATGACATTTAAAAAAATATTTCAATGTCAACCATAAATACAATATTTCAATGTCCACCTTATGTAAAATATTTTTATATCTTCTATATATACACAAAGATAAAGTTGATATAAAGATATTTTACTTAATGTGGATATACTTTCATTGTTAATTATATATATATATATATATATATATATAACTAGCAATTAAAGTGATTTATTTTTTTTAAAGTGCACACACATATACAAAGATTGATCCATCTTAACTTTTGATCTATCACGCGTGGAGAAGGATCAAGTCCTTAAGAAAAAAAAGAAAAGAAAATGATTTTAACGTCCATGAGGCTAACAATAGCCTATGGGACAGACGCCTCACACACTGATTTCTGCATTTCAACCCTTTTCCTGTTCAACTTGATGATGAGCTCCCCCAATTTCTCCATTGTCCCCTCGCTGAATAAATTATTCCAAGAGCTAGTTGTTAAGATACTTACAAAGTTGTCCCTATTGTCTTTGAAGGCTTCACACTCTAAAATGAAATGTTTTCTTGTTTCCACTTTTCCGGAGGTGTAGAACACACACACCCTTTCTTCCCAAGCTTCTTTTGGTCTTTTCCAACGCCCAGTTTCACAACGAAGTTGATGGGAATTGGTTCTTAATTGGGCAATAAGCATTTTGGCTCTCCAAGATATATTGACCCCTGTGTATGCTTTTTGATGATGATTGTATGTGGTGTTAAACTCTTCAATATAATACTCTTTCTTTCTCTCGAGCCCTTTAACCCAAGTTTGTTTGTGGAACCTATCAATAACAAAAGCCTTTGCCTCTTTACTGTTCATAGGGCACATGTTCAAGTGGATATCCCATTTACCAGGCCATTTAATATTTTGTCGCATCCATGTCTTCTTTCTTTTGCATAATATGTCATTCAAGATTACCTTAGGCCATCGACTGTCTTCCATTTGCTCAATTTTTTTTAGATATCTCACGAGACGCACCATAGAAATTGCTTCAATAGGAGCAACCCCCATTTCACTCAGCATGATATCATAAGGGATTGAACCTTTAATTTTAAACTTGTTTTTGATCAAGCGTTTTTTAATCTTTTCAATTTGCTTCCATTGTAAGTCAGATGTATTGTTGCCCCACACTTCACAACCATATAGAACCACCAAGATCACTAAAAGCCCAAAGAGAGTTTGCATAGTCTTCCAGTCCCATAGCTCTGCCTCTCTGCACCTATTTTAAAAAGCATAGAACGCTTTCCAACCTCCCAAAGTTCTTTTCTTTCAGCAACCTTCCCAGATTAGATTTTTGTTGAAGTCAATTCCGAGGTATTTGTAATCTGCCACTTCTTCAAGAGTGTTGCCTTCAAAGTAGAACTTATGTTGATTATGTTTTCTTTTGCTAGAAAAAATTACCACTTTCGTCTTGCTAGTATTGACTTGCATCCCCACTGTACTACACAAGTGCTCAAGGGAAATTAAGTGTTCTTGCAACCCAACAACGGATTTAGCAATCAAAATAAGGTCATTTGCATACAAAATAAGCCTTGTCACAAAACCACCCAAAAGAGCACCATCACCCTCATGTAAGTTTAACCACTCTTCAAGTTTGTCTATATATAAACCAAAAAGGGTAGGGGACAATGGGCACCCTTGCTTGACCCCGATATCACTCCTAAAACTTTCGGAGATACCAGCTGACGTTTTGATTTTGACTTTAACCTCCTCATATAACCTATGGACGGCTGCTCTAAGATGCATAGGAACCCCAAGTTCCTCCATTCTATGCCAGAGCTTATCTCTAGGGACTGTGTCAAAAGCTTTTTTCAAATCGACAAAGCAACAAAAGGCTTCCTCTTTTTTCTCCCACACTTTTTCAATGATGTGCCTTAGAGTTATACTGTGATCAATCATTGAGTGCTTAGGTCTGAAACCTGCTTGCCCTTTGGCATGCTTATCTCCTTCTTCCGCCCACTTGTTGATTCTATTTTCTAACATACTTTTGAATGACTTTGCAAACAAGGGGTTTATCGTTATGGTCCTATAGTTGGAGGGATTGTTGACATCCCCACTCTTGAAAAGCGATATTGCTAGGCTCGTTGTCCAATATGTAGGGAATCCCTATTGAATGATGTTGTTGAAAATTTTCATAATGTGAGGTGCAAGAGTTTTTGAACCCCACTTTAGATATTCTGCTTGGAGTTCAACTAAATCTTTTGCTTTTCCAACACCCAACTTTTTGATACCCACCTCAATTTCTTGCACAGTGAAGAGCTTAGTATTAGTGTTGACCAAGGGAGGGGGGTCCACCTTAGGATCTTTCTCATAAAGTTGCTTTGCATACTCGAACCATTAATAAGTTGTGATATTATTTTCAGTTTGTTTCTTTCTCGTTTGAAGTTCCTTCCAAAATAACTTGGGGTTATTTTCCCCCAAGAAGATTAGTTCCTCCCTCCTTGAGATCATGAAATCAATTTTTTTTTTCTTACAATTTGCTTGTAGGCTTTTATGTTTATTTCTTTTTGGCTTGACTCTTTCAAAGTTTTCCTTGTTGTTTTGCATTCCTCATCAAACCAAACATTAACCGGAAAGCAATTTGTTTCAGATTTCCTATTTTTTGCTCTTTCGCATTTTTTAAGTGCACTTTGAATTAAATTTGTTAGCTCATGGCTATGAAGGCCCTGGGATGGAATTTTCTCCTTGTTAAACAACCTCTTTAACGCTATCTTGAAGGTGTTACAGTTTTTTTAAGTCAAAAGAATTCTGCCCTTTGAAGGAAGTTGTTGAATGTGTTGATTTTTAGTCTCATGCTGTTGTTGTTCAGCCTAAGTGGGACTTAACTAGATTGGTCTATGATCATATTTCAACTCCCACAGTTGTTCACCAATCAAAACTTCCTCCATTTTCTCACACAAGCCATGTGAGCAAATTGCATAGTCTACTACACTTGCTCCATTGTAGGTATTGTAGGTGAAATTCCCATAATTCACCCATCTAGCCAACCCATTACAAATGACTAAGTCAAATGCCCCACATAGAGTAAGCAGTTGTTCCCCAAAAAAGTTGCAGCTTTTGTTGTCCTCTTAAACTCTTTTCCACTGATGATTTCTTTCTTCTGTAAGCTAAATGGGGTTGCAGTCTTCCTTACAACGAAGAATACTAGATTGTTCACATGTTTTCCTAGCATTGAAACCACCCACTATAAGGACTTCACTTAGTTGAGCGTACGCTGTAATATCGTTTTTTAAGGCTGCAAAGGGGTCTTTGTGGTCAATCCCCCTATTTTTGTAAGTTTTTGAAACTTGTGGGGCAGAATAACATGCTGCAATTCTGATGATGTTACCATTTTCTGATATTTTAAACCAAATGAATTGTTTATTTGAGTCTTCTCTTTCTAACTGAATGAGACGACCCTTTTTTTTCCTCACTAAGACCATGATACCCCCGTGTCCTTTACCATTCTCAACTCCTTTGTTCCACACTGCCATCTTCACATACTCTTCAAACAGAGGTGTCTTGCACCCTTCATGCTCATGTGTTTCCAATACAAATTATGCCTCTATCTTCTACGCTAGGTCCTAACCCAAGTCCCCGCCTCCAAGGATAACCTCTGCATTTCCAACAAACTAATCTTAAGGAAACCCGAGAATAACTTGATTGCTATTTGTTTTGGCCTACAAGACTCAAAGTTGAGTCTTCACCCCTATTTGTCCATATTAGCCTTGTTGCACAGTTTCCTGCTAATGAAATTGTTGTCGCTTCTTGGCTACCAACTTGTTGTCCTGTTTTAGAATGAGGACCGAAAAAGGCAATAACAACTTTTCCTTTGAACAACCATGCCCTTTTTCCCTCATCCCTTGTTGTCCTAACCTTTGACATCTCTTCCCTTCTTTCCTCTAGCTGTTTAATAGTTAAATATTCGTCTAGAAAAAAGCGATAGCCTCTCGAGAGTTGCTTCTTGCCTAGGAGAATTTGCTTGTCACGTATGCTTGACATGATGACTTTTATGGGCCTAGATCTCTCGCTACTAGGCTTACCCACCCTCCATGCTTAGCAAATTTGGCCTTGCCAAAACAACTTGTCCTTAAAAAAATTTACTTGCAAGATCGAGAGTACATTCATTTTTTCCATACTCTCTCACACCTTTGATAATTATGTTTGTTGCTATGCCTTGTCTTTCTTTGTTTTCTGTATCTTGCATGTCATCCCCTTGTCTGTGTGTTTCTTTTTCCATATTAGCAGAATTGCTAATGACTTATGCCCAAATTTTGGAATTTTTTGTAAAATCTCTTTTTTCTTCATCCCTTGCTTTCACTCCATGGGTGTATGCTCGTTCACTTGTTTTCCCTTCAACTTTGGGTGTTTTAGAGTTCATCACCTCTCTAATTTCTATAGCAGAATCTTCCCTGATTTTCCCGACATCCTTCAAGCCTTGCCATTCAACCTTTGCTTCCAAAATGGATTATTGCAGCAATGTCACTTGATCTGTTAAAACTTTATTGTTTTCTGCTAAGCCCCGATTTTCTACTTTCAATAGTTGGATTTGAAGGTCTCTCTCATGCCCTTTGACTTCCAAAACCTCCAATCTCCTCTTAGCATTTAGTAACTCTTGCACATACAAGTCAGGTGACCATGTGAGAGGTGTGGATGTGGGACTGTACAAGGCATAATCACCGCTATCTTTAGTCATGTTGCTGCTACACCTTTGCAATAGAGGCTTGTTTGAAAGTTTATTACGGAGGGCCAATTTGTTCCTTGTCTGCTCCCATTTTAGACGAGCAACTCTACGTTTTAAAATACCCCGAAACTGTTTGGCATTGACCCAAACCCACTTCCCTGCTTTGCTTGAAGAGACAATTTTCACTTGACCTAAATGGTTTGTTTTAGCCGAGACGGGCACCTCTTGTCCATTTTTTATATGTGTTGAATGTATTGTCATTGCCATAGGGGACAAGAAAAAACATAGAATAAGGAACATGACAATACCTATCTGTCTATTGGAGACAAATGACTAAAAATTCGGGAGCCCACCTAAACCTCTCGCGGCCGTAACTTCTGTCGTTTCAGATTCATGGCTATTCCTGTTCCAGACCCGTCGCTATACTAGACTGTTCCCGAACCTGTCATTGTTCCTATTCCTGGACCCGTCGCTGTTCCTGCCAAGTCTCCCAACCAGGACGACCCACCTCACCTGTCACTGTTTAAGCTATCGACGACTTAAACAATATAGAATTTACAATATCACCACTATGTCTCTTCAATCTGAGGGGATTCGAACTGGGGAAGTGATAAAGAGGTATTACTCAAAGCAAAATATTTTAGTTGAATTCGAATATTTTGTTGTAGCGGGAATGACCCTCCCTCACTCTGCAATTGTTTCCATGAGTTTAAGAAGAGTAGAGTAAAGATGAGACTGAAATTTCTGGCATTTCTTTCCAGAGGCGCCTGAAGTTGGTGATTAAATGTCCAAAAAACCTACCTTTTTCTCAGGCGCATGCCACGAAGAAAAATTCACTTAATCTAGAACATTAAGTAACAATTTCACTTTTTGAAATTAAAAAAATTGAAAGATTTAATCCCATCCCATCCCAATCCCCATCCCCATGGCACAATCCAAAGTTTAGATAAATTTACGTTAACTTTTCCTACTCTATTTACATATAATAATATCATACTCTATATACTTATAATAATAGTATATTAAGATAGAATATATTATACTATCCCACCTTTATCAAAACTACTTTACATACAAACACCACATGTCAAAGTTCCTCCATTTAAAAACAATCCCCATGGTCATGAAAGCTCCACTGTATCCCCACGACCACAACATGTATCCTTTTCGCCTCTGTATAAAAGCCTTCCACATAAAAATTTACAAGTGTCCCAATCGAGTAGTGAAATGATTGTTGTCGAGTTGGACTTTATAGTCCATATTTAAAAAAATATATACGTACGGGTAAGTAGTTGAACTCCATGGGGTTGGATTTACCGAGGGTGGAAACTCTAGTTTAGAGCAGGGAGCAATAATTATCATTCATAATAACAATAACAGAAAAATTAGAAAAAAACATATAATAATTACAGTGTATGACGAGGTCAACTATGGTTGCGTGCTGGTGATGAGATTTTCATCTGTTCTCGTTCTCCGATTATCTGCATTGCGTTGTTTTCAACTGATTCGAATTTTCACTCGTAGCCCAGCTCTGCCTCTCCTTCCCTGCCTCGGCGGCCCGTGTGACCACGACCTCAACGGATAACAGAGCGAGCGAGCATATTTCTTTTGTTGTTGTTGTTGCAGCCGAGAATGGATGGAGCGCACTCCCGTCGCCTTCGCCGTAGGCTATTTTGAGGTAATTCGTCTTTATCCCTTGGTCATTTCATTGCAACGGACGGGATTCGAACGCAGGACGTTTTTTGCAGCATTGCATCGTCCCGTAATGTGTTCGAATCCCAACCTCGCCCCTCAGTTCTAGTAAATTGGAAGAGGAAAATGACGGCTCGTGGATGATGGCAGGGCAGGAGGATCGGTGAAGAGAAAGGGCCGGGGAGATGGTGCTGATATGAGATGAATTAGGGGCGGGGGTATGGTTTCGATGTCGAGTGAGTGGGAGGAGAAAAAATGGATGTGCGGTGGAGGCGGAGGCGTTAATTTGTGCAGGGTGGCTTCCATTGTTCGCGATCGGAGGGGGGGCAGAGGAGGAGGCAGAGGGGCAGGCGGCGGCAGTGACAGCACCGGGGCGGGGCCTTCTTCTTCGTCTTCTTCTTCTTCCCCTTTCAAGGTTTGTTTGCTTTCTGCTCCTTTTAAACATATCGTTCATTCATTTTCATGGCAATTTGCGGGTTTCAGTGCAGCTCCTGAGTTTGTTAGGGCTTGTGCTGTGATTCTGATTTTGTTAAATTTTCCCCAGGGATCGAATTTAAATAGCAGAGGACCTTATGTCATTTGTGAGGTTGAGTAGAATATTTGCCCCAAAATAATCAGGCGATCTGTAAAATGTCAGCTTCTTCCATTGCCAAAAGATAAAATAAAATAAAATAAAATATCCATGGTGTTAGGTATATGTTGCTAGTACACCTGAAGTGCTTTATCGGATTTTCCAGTAAACGAGAATTGCAAATTATGAAACATGATA
>WSFP011532106.1:0-11997 GCA_009831015.1 Picea engelmannii
TTTACTTTCCCAAAATTCCATTTAATTTATTGTTCAATAATTTAATTCATAAAAATTCTCCCCGTACATGTGTCACCCATCCCCTTCGTTGCACCATAAATTAATTTCATTAATTAATTGATTACTCTTATTTACCTCACCCATCTAAAACCATTCCTAGAATCACTCCTAGGTGTCCGCATATTCCCTTACACATTTTAATGACTTACCCCCTTACTAATTCGCTCGTTGAGTTCAATGTAGAAATTTCTTAATGCAATATACCTTACTAAGTTGGTCTTTTTTCTTTTTCCTTATGTTTCCTTTCTCTTTATGTTTCCCGCTTTTTCCTAGTTTTCCAGTTCTTTTAAAATTTCCCTCTTTCTCTTTTCATTTAAAACTCAAATTGGCAAGTGTAGAAAATTATCTTTTCCCCTTTTTCTTTTTACTTAATAAATTTTTAATTAGCATATGTGACAAACAATTAATTCCCTTTTAAAATTTTAAATCCCTCCATAATTTGAATTTAATAATTTAATCGAGTTTCTTACCCCCCTTTGTCACATGTTTAATGATAATTATTAGTATTATTTATTTATTTTTAAAATATATTTTTGTATATATATTTTTTTCTTTTACCACAAGTATCACCTAGACCTAGATTTTATTTTCCTAGGCTAGGTGACATTTTATTACGGAAATTGTATTAAATCTTTCTTATCACATTATTCATTCTAAGGTCATCTAGGTTTCTTCACTTATCAGTTAAAAATGTGATGTTCCCTTCAGGATGCATTAGGTGCTCTAAGGGTGCCACTCGCCTCATTCTATTTCCCTCATGCGACATGTCATTCTAAACGCACTACGTGCTCCAAGGGTGCCACTCGCCTCTTTCTTATTTTTCTTGTGTGACATGCCCTTCAGAATGCACTCTGTGAACCAAGGGTGCCACTCGACTCTTTAATGACTTGGTAGACATCAAAAACCCCTCGAGTCAATACTCCGCGAGGTGATCTTGTGGGAGACTAAGGGCCTCTAAGAAATAAGGCCTCTGCCTTATTGTGTGCCCCTTAGAATCATCGTGAGTGACTGTCATAGTCGACCCTCACCAAATTGTGGGTCTTATCGAACTATGTAATCGTTAACCTACAGTTTGAGCCATGATGAGAGTGCTAGTAGGCTGTGGCAGGGCTGTTGTCAACATCTCTCCCTCAACATCTATGGTTATCGTGCGTGACCTCTCTACTCCGCATGTGAGTATGGTTGGTAAGCTATCATCAACCTGCATGATAAACGAATTGTGTCAGAATAAAATCGATAATTGTAACATTTAATTAGATGCACATAGGTCATATATGCAACAATCAAACCCCAATTGTCCATTCCCTGACTCGGTCTAGAGTCGAAGGGGTTCCATCGATGCCTCGGCATCCTTGAGGTCCAAAATACTACACACTCAGTGCGTGAAAGAGTAGGATGTTACATACACCCCCTCTTGGTATAAAGTTTGTCCCAAAGTTTCAAAGTATGTAAGTGTGGCAATAGTGTGTATCACAGTATCATAAGTCTATCTATCAAAAAAAAATGGAAACTGCTGGCGTATATCATATGCGTCCTCCTAGGTCGTCGAGTGTCGACTATAGTTGTCCCACTAGACCTTGACCTGATCCATTGTTTGACGCCGTAGTTGTCGAATGTGATGACCCTGGATACAGATCGACTCAGCCGTGAGTTCTCCCTAGGCTGATACCTGGAAGGAATTCATGTCAATAACATGTATAGGATCACAAATAAAATGTCTCAAAACAGATACGTGAAAAACATTGTGCATACGCCTCAAAGAATCAGGCAAGGCTAGTCGATAGGCCATGAGCTCCTTCCTCTCAACAATATTGAAAGGTCCCATGAACCTAGGATATATTTTGGCTCCCTTTCCAAACTTGATCGAACTCTTATGCAGTTTTACCTGCAAGAAGACTCGATCACCAACTTCTTAACTACGGTCGACACGGTGCGCATCGACATAACTCTTCTGTCAATCCTGCACTTCTTTAATCCTTTGTATTATTGTTTTCATTTTATCTTCCATTTCTTGGATCACTTATGGTCCCACTAGGACCCTATCCTCAAGAAGATCCAAAATCAGAGGCATTTGACCTCGTCTCCCATAAAGGAACTCGAAAGGCGCCATCTTAATTGTGCTTTGGTAATTGTTGTTTTAAGCAAATTCTACTAGTGGAAAGAATTATTCCCAACTCTTCTCTTGGTCCATCATGTACATGTGAAACATATATACCAAGGTTTGGTTGGTTCGTTCGGTCTAATTGTCAGTCTCCGGGTGATACACAGTACTAAAGTTAAGTTGGGTTCCCAAGACCTCTTGGAAACTAGTCCAAAATCTTCCAGTAAACACCGATCCTCGATCGGATATAATCCTCTTAGGCACGCCATGTAGCTTCACAATCTCACTGATGAAAACTCTAGTTATGTCAGGTGGTTGATATTTCATACACATAGGAATAAAATGAGCACTCTTTGTCAGAGTGTCGACTACTACGAAAATCAAGTCGTGTCTCCTTGCTGTCAGTGGCATTTCAATAATAAAATCCATCGAAATAACCTCCCATTTCGATTCTAGAATAGTATGTGGCTATAGTAATCCTGCACGATGTCTATGATTGGCCTTTACCTACTGACATTCTACACATCTGGCCACATAGTTGACTACATCTACCTTCATCCCTTTCCAGAAGAATAAGGGTTTAAGGTCCTCCCTCATCTTCGTGACTCCCAAGTGAGCCATGTATACTTATCTAGGAGCCTCGTTTAGGATCAAGCTCCTCAAATTGTCATTCGGTGGTACGTAAATCCGATTTTTAAACCTCAATAATCCATTGTCATCAAACGTAAATCCTTCAAATATTGGTACCATCATGGTGTTTTGTCTGATAAAATCCTCAACCTCTTTTTACCAATCATCGTTGTGCAGTAAAGTTAGAATTTTTTCATGTAGATTCGTGTGAAGAGGCAACACCAAAAAGATGAATGGTCTATGACTCAATGCATCTGCCACTTGGTTCACTGCTCATTTTATGTAAGAAATCTCGAAGTCATACTCGCTCAGCAATTTCGACCAACGTCGTTGTTGTGCGTTCATGGTGCTTTGTGTAAAGATGTGTTGTACTCCACAGTGGTCTGTCTTTAGTTCAATTTTTCGTCCAACAAGGTAGTGTCTCCAAACCTTCAAGGAATATACAATGGCTAACAACTCCAAATCATGTGTCACATAGTTTTCCTCATGCCTTCTCAGTTTCCTCGAAATGTAAGTGATCACTCGACCATCTTGCATCAAGACTCTGCCTAAACCTTCCTTGGATGTGTTAGTGTATACCAAGAAGTCCGCGTCCATGTCAGGGACCTTTAGTATCAGTGTTTTTGTCAACAACTCCTTGATCCTCCGCACATTTCTCGGTCTAAACAAACTTCTTGTTCTTCTTATGAAACTCTAAAATTGGGTTTTCTATCTTCAAAAATCCCTGGACGAACCATCGATAGTATCCCGCTAAACCCATGAAGCTACGCACTTCCGAGACATTCGTCGACGCAGGCCATTCCATAATAGCCTCGACCTTTGCTAGATCCACCGCGATACATTCTCCAAAGATGACATGCCCTAAGTTGTGAATCTTTGATTGATAAAACGAGCATTTGGACAACGTCCCATACAATTTGTGCTCTCGTAGACACTGTAGTACTAAGCACAAGTTGTCGTCATGCTCCTCCATCGTCCGAGATTAAATCAAAATATCGTCAATGAGTACATGGATGAACTTGTCCAATTACTCGCGGAACACCCCGTTCATCAAACTCATAAATACCCCTGGGGCATTTGTTAGTCAAAACGGTGAAACAATAAACTCGTAATGTCCAAACCTCATCTTAAGGGCGGTCTTAGGGACATCATCCTCCTTGATTTGTAACTGGTGATACCTTGATCGCAAATCGATCTTTGAAAACATCGTAGCATCCTTAATCTGATCAAACAAATCATCAATCCTCAACAACAGATATTGATTCTTGATCATTTCCTTGTTCAATTGACGGTAGTCAATGTAGAGTTTCCACGACCCATCCTTATTTCGTATGAAAATAATAGGTGTTCCCCATGGTGACACACTTGGACGTATCATTCCCAGGTCCAACAACTCCTTCAGTTGCATTCTCAAGTCCTGTAACTCCGGGGTCAACATACGATAAGGCGTTCTCACAATTGGTTTAGTCCCCAGTTTTAGGTCTATGGTAAACTCCAATTCCCTTTCCGAAAACATCCTAGGTAACTCCTCCAGAAAGATGTTTGCAAACTCTCTCACCACTGGAAGCTACTCTAGACCTTCCGCTACTCCCTTGTCGTTTAACCCAAGGATTGCATAAAGATTACATACCTTGTGAATGCTCTTCCATAGCTGCAAGGAAGAGATGAACCTCAGGGAAACTCCCTGGTTCCGTCCTACAATCACGCGTATTTCTCTCTCATCATCGACCAATCTCAACAGTTTCATCTTACAGTTGATTATCACCTCATGCGATTCTAACCAATCCATACCGATCACGACATCATAAGATCCTAATATCGTGACGTACAGGTTGGACCTAGTGAAAAACTTCCCCAGGTTAAGGGTACAGCCTGTAACCTTCCCTCCAACCTTTTGTTTGTCTCCCGAAGCCATCTCTACAAAGTTAAACTCATCGCTCTTGACTACCTTTACCTTAATCCTTTTTAGCACTACACCAAAAATTAAATTCTCGATAGCACTGAGATCTATCAAAATACTAAGGGTCTGGTCAACGATGATACCTGATGTCTCAAGCACAGTCAATTGGTACACTACCTGGAAGTTATTCACCACTACATGAATCCAATGGGCTTTTCCCAAATCTCCCACTGTAGCAGATCCGGCTAATACAGATGCTCTAGTCCTCTCCACTAGGCAGTCGCGCTAGTTGTGTGGCTCCCCACACGTCCAACACCCCTTCTTCAGTCTAGTACTCCTAGTACCCAAAGTAGAAGATGATGGCCCACCAACCTGGAATCCTGGTTTGTTCTGCTGAACAGGCCTAAATTGTTGCTGGTACAATCGACACTTCTACTGATGTTGTGGTTCCCGATAAGGTTTCCACTGCAGAGGCGTCAGTTGCCGAGACGTAGTGAAAGTGGATCCCTTATAGAAGCCATGATATCATGGCATATGTCTAGCTGATGTCTGATGTTGCTACGCAACATATGACATCTTCCCTGTTGGTGTTGTCGGAGTCCTGGTCTGACCCCCGCTGATAATCTCCTCCTCTACTATGAGGGCCTTCTAGATGACATCATGCAAGTTTTGAGGCATCATAATCCTAACCTTTACAAGTATGCTGCCATTAAGGTCGAACACGAACCTGTTGACCTTAATTTTCTCAGTATTAAGATGTGGAGCATAACGAAGCAACTAAATAAAATGGGCCTCGTACTCGGGCACCGTAGGACTGCCCTGTCGTAAGGCGTTGAACGCGTTGAGCTGATGCTCAATGAATTCCTCTGATAGGTACGTCTCTAAGTACAATTCCTCGAACAGTTCCCATGACATGTCTTCGAGAACCATGTTCAGTTGCAGGAAGAGCGTCTTCCACCATAGAAGATCGCTCCCCTTCAGTTGAAAGACAACCATGCAGACCTTCATGTTGGAGGTATAGTCCCGAAGTGAAAAGAACATCGCCATATTCTCCAACCATGTCTCGGCAGCTGCGCCGTCCAGGACACGAAAGAACTTAGAAAATTTGACCTTCTTGAGTTCGTGGTGAATGCTACCGGTACCAATCGGAGCGAGCGGTGGACCCTCAGAGAGTGTCAGTTCCTTGGCTTCATCTCGGTCTAAACGACTGATTAGTGCCTCAGACATGTACTAAAAATATCTCATCAGCCTAACCACATCACCCACCACTATCTTCTCCTGCCCGAAAACATGTTCGTCTCTCTGGGGGTTAGACCCCTCAGGCATGGATGCTGCTGGAGGCATCACACCTCCTCCCCTAACACCCCATCGTCTGCCTCTGCGAAATTCTCTAACCATGATTACCTGCATGAATACAATTAAACTTAAGTAGCAACATTATAATAAAATATCATATCAACGAAAGCCGTAGTTTTCCCAAATCGCGGGTTGAACCCACTCTAATACCATATGTAAGGACCTGAGTACATTATGACTACAAGCAAAGAAAGGTGCAAATTCTTTTTTTTTAGGAAGGAAGGCAATGATGACACGGTTAACCATGCCTAGAAGAAGAACAGACGCACACCAATCAAGAAATAAACAACTATGACTCCATGCACTGGCACAAGCGAAATTGGGTGAAACATACGTAAGACAAAAAGGAGAAACAACTAACCACTCGACAAACCTGACCTCGCCTAGAAGATAAGGGACAACACCACCATCCCGACACAACGGCCTCAATGGCCAGTTAACTAGAACCTCGATGGAGCGCAACCAAACACATCATAAAATTAATGAAAACACATTCATACGCAAGTGATAGATAAATGCAAAAGCCTTCAACTCATGTAAAAATTTAAATGAAAATGCACTCACTAAAAACTTACCCATGCAGAGAAATTAAAGATGCAGGCTGGAAAAATACATGAAAACACAGGGATAAATTTATTTCCACCTCCAGAAAGAAAATGGGTTGAGTACTTCAAGAGAAAATGCATTTCTAAGGTAGGTAACCTCGCAGACCACAGGTAAACCAGTAACGAAGTGCAGTCCCAAAAAAAGGGGGGGCAAAATCGCCAAGTACACAACATTGATTGGCAGTCTTGAAGAATTTCAAATCGCAATAAAATCTGAGGAAAAAATTCGTAGTGGTTCAGGTGTAACAAGAGCATGCGCTCAAGGAAAATTCCCACTGTGTCTCAAGGCATAGCCTTACGGTCATTAAAGAAAAACAAAACTCAGTCAAAAGTGAAGGTTGTCAATCAATTGGACAACGCAAACTAAAATCGTCTTCAATAATTTAAGGTGCAGAGGTATGGAAAAATGAAATGAATATGGCCATCAATAAAACAAACACAGAGTTATGTTGTGAGGGAGGTATTCAATGAAAAGATAAATTATCCATCAATATAAAATGCAGAGTTAAATTTATCGAGCAATTTATAAAATGCAGAGTTAAATTTATCCAGCAATGCACAAAAACACAGAGTTAAAAATCATGGTTGAGGGTGTTGAAAGGAAGAGAATACCAAACACAGGTTTTAGATGTCAAGAATGATTAAGATGCAAAGGTGATAAAACATGCAGAGACCCAAGAAAGGCAGAGATCAAACACAGAGATAGGAGGGTAAATAGCTAGGCAAACACATCCTCCGCTCATCATCCATGCACATAAAAGCAGGGCATTCGAATCTAAGGTCGTTGTGTACCGAAGTGACGACCGTCGATTCGGCTCCTAGCCGACTGCTCAGGCATGGATTGACGATCTAGGGATGAGGATGAAGTAAAAGGCACCACTCTTCACAAAAATCAACAAACCAAAGGACAATCGCAACATGGAGGGATCAAATGCCAAGGGAATCAAGTCAAGAAGTGAGCTTCAGGCTATGGGGAAATTTAAGTTCTCGGTTGAAATGACGAATCAAACATTTTCTTTACCCAATTAAAAATAAATAAATGAAAGTTTAATATATAATAATAATCTACCATGCAGAATCAAGAAAGCGTACCATATCCCAAGTTGTCCGCTCTGAATCGTTGTCCCCCGCGCTCCATGAAGCTCCCTCTTGTCAACCGATGAGACTTCACCGGTACCTCCCAGCCAACGCTAGGAGTAATATTCTTACCACTTAGTCCCCCAAGCCATAAAGGGTCCAAGCACACTAACCAGAGAACATGTAGCTCCCAACTCACCTCGCGAGGCTGAGCTACAACTCCTCACCGAGCTGGGTATCCCAACTCCCACAAGCTAAGTCAGTCAAGTCTAATTTTTTGCTGCGTAACTTTATGTATAACACAAGAGATCCATCATCCTCCTCCTCCCTCCTTTATATAGAGTTTCTAAGTCATTTACTTTCCCAAAATACCATGTAATTTATTGTTCAATAATTTAATTCATAAAAATCTTCCCCATACATGTGTCACCCATCCCCTTCATTGCACCATAAATTAATTTCATTAATTAATTACTTACTCCTATTTCCCTCACCCACCTAAAAGCATTCCTAGAATCGCTCCTAGGTGTCCCCATAATCCCTTACACATTTTAATGACTTACCCCCTTACTAATTCGCTAGTTGAGTTCAATTTATAAAGTTCTTAATGCAAGATACCCTACTAAGTTGGTCTTTCTAATTTTTCCTTTTGTTTCCTTTTCTCTTTATGTTTCCCTCTTTTTCCTAGTTTCCTAACTCTTTTAAAATTTCCCTCTTTCCCTTTTCATTTAAAACTCAAATTGGCAAGTGTATAAAATTGCCTTTTCCCCTTTTTCTTTTTAGTTAATAAATTTTTAATTAGCATATGTGACAAACAATTAATTAACTTTTAAAATTTTAAATCCCTCCATAATTTGATTTTAATAATTTAATCGGGTTTCTTACCCCCCTTTGTCACATGTTTAATGATGATTATTAGTATTATTTATTTATTTTTAAAATATGTTTTTATATATATATTTTTCTTTTACCACAAGTATCACTTAGACCTAGATTTTATTTTCCTAGGCTCGGTGACATTTTATTAGGGAAATTGTATTAAATATTTCTTATCACATTATTCGTTCTAAGGCCATCTATGTTTATTCACTTATTAGTTAACAACATGACGTGCCCTTCAGGATGCACTACGTGCTCCAAGGGTGCCACTCACCTCTTTTCATTTTTCTTGCGTGACATTCCCTTTATAACGCACTTCGTGCTCCAAGGGTGCCACTCGCCTCTTCACTGACTTGGTAGACATAAGGAACCCCTGGATTCAATACTCTTCCAGGTGATCTTGTGGGAGAATAAGGACCTCTAAGGAATAAGGCCCCTACCATATTGCATGCCCCTTAGAATCATCGTGAGAGACTATTGCAGTCGGCCCTCACAGAATCGTGGGACTTCTCGAACTAGGTAATCGTTAACCTATAGTTAGAGCCACGAAAGGAGTGCTAGTAGGCCGTGGCAGGGCTATTGTCCACACCTTTCCCTCAATGTCTCTGGTTCTCGTGCGTGACCCCTCTACTCCACATGTGAGTTTGGTCGAAAATCCATCGTCACATTGCGTCATCAACGAATCATGTCAGAATAAAATCCATAATCATAACATCTAATCCGATGCACATAGGTCATATATACAACAATCAAACCCCAATTGTCCAATCCCTGACTCGGTACGGAGTCCAAGGGGTTTCATCGATGCCTTGCCATCCTCGAGGTCCAAAATCCTACATGCTCAGGGAAACAGATTCAATAGCACCTTTCTATGTCAATACAACAAAATAACATGTCATCAATGCATAACGCCTCATAATCATAATCAAATTTCCACTAGTATAATAATCTGGATCGCTTGCAAGAAAGTGTCCTCAAAGAATAAGTTCACTTAGTGTGTGCAAGAGTGGGATGTTACAGTAGATTAATCCTAGCATTAGTTCGAATGTTTGTCTTAGCATTTTCTACTATCTAAATTTATCCCAATGTTTGATATGCTAGTGTATTCAAGGTTTGTCTATTTTTTATTATCATTAAGTACTTAACATACGTAAATCCCGCCACATGCATTCTTTCTTAAATGTTTACACAGCGTGAGGCCCTTTGAAAGTTCTGACAACCTTAAATTATTACCTAATAGGCATCATAACCTTAAATGTTTACTTAACATGTATATCACGGGACAAGCTAGACATGAAAAATAAAAATAAATTTGAATAATTAATTGAATAAAATTTAACAAAACATTTTCACATATTAATAATGAATACAATATTTAATATTAATATTATAGGATAGATATCATAAATTTAATTTAAGCTTGAGGTTATATATAAAGGGCCTATCAAACGCAGGAAATGTTTACCAAATATTTATAAATTTCACCTAGAAACCATCATAACAGATCTACTTCGGATTTATTTTCACCATTCTATAGATGGAATTGATTTAACCAGTCTAAATATGGAATATTGTGCTTTATTCAGTATGGATTTGGATCAGAAAAAATATGGTTGAAACCCCACAAAAAAAAATCCTGGAATGCCCAACTTACAACAATATTCACATCAAGTGAAAGACAACCAACAAAAACCAGATTACTTGTAACAAACATTTGTTATAGAATTAGGGAATCTAATAGTAGAGGTCCTAGACAGTAGACTAATTTTGTTAAATTCATGGCAATATGGTATGGCTTGAAAAAAAGACTCATGGAAACAAATCATCCAAAGCCGAGTAAATGTATGTATGAATGGTGGGTCAATCCAAGGATTGAGGTATATCCAGATTCCAAACTTTAGTTGTAGAAAGTTCGTTGCCACCATATTGTGTACATCATTGTATGCCCTTCACGTTTTTAAGCTGGCAAAGATTAGGGCTCACATGTAAATCCATGCTTACTGGGAATCCATGTTCTCACCATGGCCTGGGAGGTGTTCATTGATCCTCATGAATTTTTTGAGTTGGTTGTATGAAAGAGGTAAATTAGAGATGCTAATGCTAAGATAGATTGTAGCTCTATGAATTAGGGCATTAAACATGAAGAGTGGATTCCATCATATCTATTGCTTGATTGAACAACTTTTTGCAAGTCCTTTTTCATCATGTCTACTGTCGGCTGCTCTCAAGAATTTGATGCCACAAATATGAAAGAGACAATGCGATCGATGACTGATTCTTTTCTTTTGTTTTTTCATCCTCATAAGACAATGTACACAAACACACTATAGTAAGAAGTACATATTTAGTGAATTTTTTGATAAATGTGACTGCTATTTTAAATCGAACTTCATCTAATTTATGTTTCAGATTGTTTTAAGCCATCATATCATCATTTCTATAATTAACCATCTTATGCAAAAACTGTAATTGAACACCGTGGAAAATAGTATAGTGTTTATGTGCAGCCCCTACCACTTCATGCATCCCTTTACATATAACATGTAAACTTACTCGAAATTTTAATCCTTTTAGAAACTTATATAATGATGCTAAAATCGTAGAGTGACTAGTGAAGAATGTGAACTGTAAAAGATGATAAAAAATGAGATTTTTGTTTCTTACATAGAAACTAAACACTTTCATGGAAGAAGTCACTATGTCAATCCCAGGAATCTTCCCTCACTACACTTATAGATAAAGGTCACCTTGTCTAGGATTGAGTTTGATTTGCGATCTCGAGTTACTTGAAGAATCTAACTGATGGGTTTCTCGTGTTAAAATTTTCATCTCATGGTAACAATTTACTGCATTGATTCTAAAACCCTAACAACTAGATAACTTTAAACTGCTATCCAAAACTGCAGTTTGATCTATTCTCAAAAACTGAAATACATCACACTAACAAGGTACAAAGAGAAAAATCGAAATTGACTGTCAAACATGTTACTTCTTTCTTAGTAAATTGGAAAATGAAATCTGCCACAACCAACTCAGAAAATTGCTACACTAGTTGAAGCTCAGAAAAATGAATATATAAATCTACTGCCAAGCCTTTCTTTTATAACTAAAGCAAAGGGAAACGAGTTAGAATCAAATTGGACTGAATCAAACTATAAATGTCTAGGACGATGTGCCGATATTGCATGAGAAGAACTGCCTAGATTAGAGTGCGAAGATAGAATGATATCAGAGGTGTAGGAAGATATTAGAAAGGATGCCAATTGAGACATTAAATAAATATTATAAAAAAAACACAAACAATCCCATTACGAAACATCCTCTTCATAAGTAAATTCATACAATACTAGCTGACATGTTGTTTTTCGAATTTGAATTTTTTTTACATT
>ML897313.1:0-11997 GCA_009831015.1 Picea engelmannii
AGCTCAAACCTTTCTAAAGGATTTATTTCCACAAATCCTAAGTATTTAGTTAAGTAATGATTAAGCCATCTTTAAGATTCCATCCATTCACATTAAATAATCACAACATATGAAAGGTGATTAGTTAGACATCTAGGGTCATGTCTAACTACAAACTACTTGAAGGAATTAAAACAGTCGTAGATCCAAGCTCAAACCTTTCTAAAGGATTTATTTCCACAAATCCTAAGTATTTAGTTAAGTAATGATTAAGCCATCTTTAAGATTCCATCCATTCACATTAAATAATCACAACATATGAAAGGTGATTAGTTAGACATCTAGGGTCATGCACTTATAGGGAATATCTCTATTAATTAAGCATGGATAATCCTTCCCTAAAAATAGGTATCATCCTCAGCAGGTTATAAAGACTTGTTGTTTCCCCCATCCACTAGTGATAAAAGCATATATAAAATTGGTAAAGGATCGGGAAAGAAAATTCAACTTATTTTTTTAGGAAATATGGATATCTTCATCGGGGAAATGAGTGCTTATTGGTAGTTGAGCAAGGCCAAGGTGAATCCATTGGGGATATAGACACTTGCAGACAATGGAACAACAACACATGGAAGAGAGATAACTTTTTTGTAGAAATATTTAAATCTACCTTAGAAATACTATATGACTATGACTATGACTATGACCTAGAACATCAAATGATTCCTCGAGGAAATTAACTTCATACCTCTTTTTTTCAAGGAAATATGCTAAGTTGTTGGAGCTTTATGATTGAGATACTCTTGGATCATATCATGAAGGAAGTTGATAAGGAACCCATTTGTTGGAAGCCTAAGGTATGATTTTTTATCAAGAATATAGTTTTCTTTCTTAGAGTTATTTTTGAACAGTAAAGTTCTATATGTTCACAATTTTGCACAATATCTCTGAGCCCTCAACAATCCCCCAAGTTTTTCTAAAATTTGGGCACCCACTTTTCTTGGTTTGAATAAATTTTATTTTATTTATGTCTATCTTACTCTTTGTTTTACTCTCAACCAAGGAATGTTTTTTTTGAATCCATTTAAAACCTTTGTTTTACTCTCGAGAATGTTTTTTTTAATCCATTTAAAACCTTGCACTCTTTTCATTTTATCATTTTGACATTTCATTTTATTTTAAATTCCTTTTGAAAGTAGTCTACCTTTTCACTTTGCTTGCTTTTTTCGAATTATAAGCCCAATTTTCAGAGTGGACCCCCTTTTTAATATTTGTTCTTTATTTTACCTTTATAAATGTTGAGACTTTCCTTGTCCGATAATATGATTAGGATTGATCCTTTGATTGTGCCATATTTTCTTTCAATTGTTGTTTTCATTCCCCAATTTAGGAATCTGGCCAAATATTTTGATCAAGCCTTTTCTTTGTCAACTTTTAGAAGGGTTTTAACTATTTTTAATTGGGTCCTTCTATTATTTTTTGGAATTACTTCTTCGATTTCCTTATTGGGTTTGATCTTGTGATCGGGATGCTATTTTCATTACTTATTCCTTTAATTTTTTTTTATCTTTGACTTCAAAGTAAATCTTGGTTCTTGATTGGACACTTTATATCTTCTTTAAAATTTCTCATTGATTCCTGAATCGGGCGTAATCCATTGGTTAAGCCTCTTTTCTCCCATTTCATCCAAACTCTATACTTGATTTCCAAATTAGGATTGATTTTATTTCAAATCTCTCCATTCAAATTTCTAGCTTGATCCATCGATCAACCCTAATTTTTGAATTGGGTCTTACTTTCAAACTCTTTTCAAAATTTGTCCCAATCTAAAGATGAAAATAGTGCCCTCTCTCCTGATCTTTCTTTAATTTTTTTAAAGAAAAATTCAAGCCAATTTCTTTTTCATTTGTGAGTATACAAAATGGCCTTAAAGGGATCGTTTACTTTTGATCATATGGAATTCATATCTCATTACCCTATGTTTTCTTCGATGGTGCCATAATGACTCTTTTTCCCTTTCAAATTTTGATCATACCTACATACTTGTAAGTTAGACTTCTGAACTTGATATAATATTTTACCTGATTGAGCCTCTTTCATAATTTGAATGCTAAGTGCAAAATTATTTTCGACATCTAGCAAAATCCTTTGCTTCCATTGAAATTTATTTTACTGCAATTTGTACCATCTAGGATGATAGGAGGACCAAAGACTGCTTACTTGTCCGTAATTAGAATTGGGGCCCACTTTCATCCATAATTTAAATGTTAAGTGCAAAATTATTTTTGACATCTATAAAAATCCTTTGCTTCCATTGAAAGTTAATCTACTACAATTTGTAATGTCTAGAATGACATGAGGACCAAAGAATGCTTACTTTTCAATCATCAGCTTTCAAACTCTTTTCAAAATTTGTCCCAATCTATAGATGAAAAATCATGCCCTCTTTCTTGATATTTCTTTAAAAAACTTTAAACTAGAGTTCAAGCCAATTTATTTTTCATTTGGGAGTCTACAAAGTGGCCTCAAAAGAATTGTTTACTTTTGAGCATGTGGTATTAAATTTATATTTCAGTACTCTATTTTTTCAACGGTGCCATAATGCCTCTTTTTTCCTTTCAAATTTTGATCATAAATGCATGTTTGTAAGGAAAACTTTCAACTTGATATAATATTCTACCTAACTATGCATCTTTTATAATTTGAATTCCAAGTGCAAACTTATTTTCGACATCTAGCAAAATCATTTACTTCCATTAAAAGTGATTCTGTTGTAATTTGTAATGTCTAGGACAAAATGAGGACCAATGAATGCTTACTTGTTAGTCATTAGACTACTCATCAATGAATTGTGTGATAATTGGTACTAATTTTGAAAATGTCCATTTCTCGATCACTTATTCAAATATGCCATTTTTAGCCAAAACACATTGTATGCATCTTGCTGGTGTACATGCATCATTTTCTCTCACATGCATACTCATTTTCCTTTCCATGCATGAGCTAGTTCACTCCACTTTGCGTGCATGAAATAGTTTACTCTACTTTGCATGCATGAGCTAGTTCACTCCACTTTGCACGCATGTACTAGTTCACTCCACTTTGTATGCATGAGATAGTTTACTTTACTTTGGATGCATGATCTAGTTCACTCTACTTTTCATGCATGAGCTATTTTAATCTACTTTTCATGCATGAGCTAGTTCACTCCACTTTGCATGTTAAGCCTATCATAGTTGCATGCCTAATTCTTATATATTACATTCAACTGCATTGTATTGTAATGGACTATTCATTCATCCTTGAATGGTTATTATTCTTTCTGGGGTTAATAAGAATTCAATTTCTCTATTATTCTCTTCTTTAATCTTCCTCTAAATTGCTATTGTATTACTTCCTATTATATTCTAGATCTTGTAAGTGTGCAACAATTTCTACATGGTATCAAAGCTAGCTTGAATCTAAGGAGGAATATATAGTTTTTTGTAGGTGGAAGAGACATCAAAGAGCACAACGGATAAAATGGATCAGATCCAATAGATAATCCTCACTCCATTCAACTAATATGAATGAAAGACACAAGTATTTATTCTCTTATGGAATAAAGGACTGTATATGATTACAATGAGAACATAGACTAAACCAAATTTTGTAGTGGAGAAAGAAAAATGGCTTAACATGATGGATGAATCCTTTGGGTTGTTGTGCCTCTTGATTTTTCTTGACCTTCTATTCCACATAAAATCTACTACTACCCTAAATAAAGTTTGGACCACATTGGAAGGACTTTTTGGGAAGAAGGATGTGCTTTGAGGTCATCAATTGGAGAATGAGCTCATTGCGTTGAGCTTGAGTAACTTCAACACTATTCGAGACTTCTCCACAAAATTCAAATCATTATTCTTGCAGCTCAAGCTATGTGGTATATAAAATACTGAATACCAACTTATTCTTTCCATTCTTTCTAAACTAGGTCCTAGATAACTAGTGTTTGTCTATACTTTTCATGCTACAAAACTAGCAATGAGAAATGCTTGGAAGATGCCTCCCATGGATGATTTTGTTGAGTCTCTTACCTATGAGCAATATAAACTTGTTCAAATTGGTGTCCTCGAGTCCTCAAAGGCACATGCACTTTTTGAAAATGAGAAGTCTAGCAACAAATTCAAACAAAAAAGTAAAGTCAAGAAAGATCTAGATCAGAAAAAAGGATAGAAACCCCAAATCTACCGAGGAGACCTCCAACCCTAAGGGGGGGAAATAAAATAAAGAGAAGGTGAAGTGTGGTTGCTAAAATATAGGATTTCATATAGAACATGTATGCATGAAGAGAAAAAATGATATGATGGCACATACTCTTCAACAAAACAATATTGGTGATCACATACCGAAAAATGATAGGAAGAAGGATGCTGGAAAGCCCCTTTATGATAGAGGAAAATGACGATATGGTCATGATTTATTTTTTGTTACTTCATCATAAACCACATGGATTCTTGATTCATGAGCCTCTAATCATATGGCCTCATTACAACAATCCTTCACTTCTTTGGAGCCATGCGTCGGTCCTTCCATTTTAATGGGAGATGATACACTTATTCAACCATGCAGGAAAGGTAGAATTGATTTGGAACATCGAAATTTTCATAATGTGCTGCATGTACCATCATTTTCCATCAATATACTTTCCATATATAAGATACACATTCAAGTACTGGAAATAGAGTGGATTTCACTCTAGATTCAGTAGTGATTTCAGAGATTTATGATGGATCAAAGGTTGCAGTTGGGGTAGCAAATCACCAATCCAGGTTGTAAGATTTTTCCCATTTCATTCCTAAATATACTTATACTGTACTACTAACACATGTTAATGAATTTATAAATTTATGGCATGAGAGATTTGGTCACCTCAATTACTGCTACTTGCAACAACTTAGCAAGCAGGTTATGGTGATAGGTTTGTCAGACATAAAATTTTCTAATGTATTTTGCCAGGGATGGATACTAGGAAAACATATAGAAGAAAAAATTGAGAAGGAGAAGACATGGAGGGCCTATTCACCCCTTGAGATTGTTCATAGTGATATCACGGGCCCATTCCCTCACCAATCCATGAGTAGGGCCAAGTATGTGTTGACCTTTATTTATGATTGGTCAAGGTACACCTGGTTGTATTTTCTCAAGAAAAAAAATTGAAGTGTTTCAATATCTCAAAGACTTCAAAACACTTGGAGAGAAGCATTTAGAGAAGGGGATCGAGATATTGCATCCAGTATTGGGTGGAGTATGTGAAAAAATATGTCCAACATCTATGTGCATAAGAAGGTATTGTATCATTGCATTCACTTCACCAAATCCTTGTAGACATATACATCTTTACCAAATACTTCATCAAGCATAAGTTCACAAAGTTACAAGTTCACTTGGGAGTGAAGGAGAAATCTAATTTAGAGAAGGATTCTTAGTCTACTNGGGGTGGAGGAGTAGGGGTGGGGGGAGGTTTCTTCCCATTGGGTTTTCCCTCTTTCTTCACTTTTTGGGAATATTTTTTGTACTTGGGTACCTAACATGGCTTCATATTGTCGGGACCCAATTTTTATCATGCATCATACTCACCTAAGTTAGGATTAATGGGGGGTGTTGGTGTGCATGCATCATTTTACCTCACATGCATACTCATTTTCCATTGCATGCATGAGCTAGTTCACTCCACTTTTCACGCATGAGCTAGTTTACTCTACTTTGCATGCATGAGCTAGTTTTTTATGCTTTGTATGCATGAGATAATTCACTTTAGTTTTCTTGCATGAGTTAGTTTACTATACTTTGTGAAGAGAGAATAAGTGTCCTCAAACACAAAAAAATTATTAAAAGAAGGAAAATAATTACACAATAAATGTGAGAGCTTACGATCTCCAACATTACTCTCGCATGAGAAAAATAGAGCTTTAATAAGCTCATTAAACTAATTCTAAGCTAAATTTTGGTATGGATATCTTATCACATAATTGTGTGAGTATGAAAAGTGTCCATTTACATTAAATAAAGATTATAACAATATCCTATTATGTTGCTTCTAATAAGCGACTCTTTACTAGGCTCAGTATCTAATCTAACTAAATACAATCTAGAAAAGCATAAGTATAATAAAATAATATTATTCTAAGTAATTTAGGATCATAATATCTAACATTCCCCCCTTTGATCCAAAAGTACATTGGAACAAATGCCAAGTTCTTCTCTAAACTTAGTAAATTTTATCCTACCAAGTGATTTTGTGAAAATATCTGAGATCTGATCTTCTGAAGGACAATATACTGGTTTGATGATGCCCTTTACAATGAGTGTCCTGGTGTAATGATACTTTGTGTCGGCATGATTTGTTTTAATGGAAAACTAGATTTTTAGCAAGTTTAATGGTTGACTGACTATCAATTAACAATGAAGTAGCCTCTGCTTGAGAAATTTCCAAATCATGTAAAACTCTGCGTAACCAAACTATTTCACATGTTGCTTCTCATGCTGATATATATTATGATTCTACAAAAGAATTTGCTACAATAGTATGCTTCTTGCAACTCTAATTTTTTTTTGATGATCCCATATTCATCAAGTAACCTGATTTTGATGCCCTATCATAAACACTTCCAATGAAATCTGCATTTGAATATCCAACAAGTACAAGTACAATTTTTTTTATTCTTCTTGTATAGAAGACCATAATATTTTGTATCTTGAACATATCTAAGAACTCATTTTGGTGCATTCCAATGGCTTTCCTTGCATTCTTGCATAAATATAGAGAGAATACCGACTTCATATGATAAGTCTGGACGAGTGGTTGTCAAATAAATCAAGAAACCAATCAACTTCCTATAACTTGTGTTGTTTACCAATTTCACCCCTTCAAGTTTTGAAAGATTTAAATTTTTCTCCATCAGGGTGAGAACGGATTTGCAATCATTCATGCCAAATATTTTCAATAACTTAGATGCATACTTGCACTGATTAATGAAAATGTTGTTTGCATGTTGATATACTTCAACTCCAATATAGTAGTGAAGTAATCCCAAATATGTTATCCTAAATCCAACATGTAATTCCTTATTTGCCTAAACAATATGATCATCATTGTTTCCAGCAATGATCAATTCATCTACATACATGACTAAAATGACCATATTTTTCCCTTGTAGGCACAGATATAGGGTATCATCAGGTTCACTTCGTTGAAAGCCAACTTTGCGAAGGTAATCATCCATTTTGGTATGCCAAGATCTAGGATGTTGTTTCAATCCATACAATTCCTTGATTAACTTACAAAATTTGTGTTCCTGCCCTTTGAGCTCAAAACTAGAAGGTTGAGTCATATATACTTCTTCCTAAAATCTCCATTGAGGAAGGCACTTTTGAAATCCATATGATGTACTTCCCATCCTTTTTGAGATGATAAAGCAAGTACCATTCAAATTGTGTTCCACTTTGCTGTTGGCACACAAGTTTCTTCATAATCAATCCCTTCCCGTTGTGCAAACCCTTGGCTACAAGTCTTTCCTTATAATTATCTATCATTCTGTCTAGCTTATAATTAATTTGGTAAACCCATTTGCATCCAATGAGTTTAACATATGGAGGAAAATCAACAATTTTCCAAGTTCCATTCTATATCAATGCTTTATACTCATCAAGCATTGCTTATTTCCATTCTGCATGTTTTACAACCTCTTTGAAAGTTGAAGGCTCAATAAAATCATGTGATGCCAAAGAAAAAGTTTCTTCATTTATGTTTGAGCTTCTTGTACCTGTTTTATTTCATTCATCAGGTCTTACATCTTTGAAAAGTTGAACAACCCACTTAGGGAGTTGATGTTGACTCATTTGGGGATATGAATTTTCACCATTGTTATAGATAAGATTAATAAAAGCAAAATCTCTTCTTTCCTCTGAAGTATTCAGAGGTGGAGTGTCATCATCTGATGAACTACTGGATGAAGATTCAGATGAAATTTGTGATGAATTTTTTGATGAAGAAGAAGATAAACTTGATAAAAAAATTCATGTTCTAAAGAAGTTAAATCAATTTCAAACCAACGTTGATGATTGGGTTGATTGTGCATACTAATTGTCTCTTTATCAACTTGTTCATTCAATATTTCGAGAAGGATTTCTATTTTTGCAACACTCTTGCTTTCTATTTCATCAAATATAACATCTCGACTAACAATGCATTTTCTATCAGATAAAATGCGATATCTATTTTTCTCATCGAAATATCAAAAAAAGATACATTTCACACTTCATGAATCTAACTTAGTTCACTTTCCTTTAGGAACTAATGCATAACATATTGAACCAAAAAATTGAAGATGTTTGATTCGAGGCTTGAATCCGTACCATGCTTCATATGGTGTGATCCCATCCAAAGAAGCAATGGGAGATCAATGCCTTAAGTAAACAACAATATGAACTACTTTAGCCCAGTATGAGGGACTTAAATTTTTTAAGGTTAACATGGATATAGCCATTCCTAACAAAGTGTGATTCATCCTTTATGTTACTCCATTATGCTGAGGCATATACACATTTGTCAATTTCCTTCTAATTCCCTTTGCACTACAGAAAGTTTGGAATTCATTGGAAGTGAATTCCCCTCCATTATTAGTCTGTAATGTACCAATCTTTTCCTTAGCTTCATTTTCAACCAGACGTCGAAAAACCTTGAACCTTTCAAAGGTTTTTGACTTTGCCTTTAAAAAATAAACCCAATTCATTCTACTATAATAATCAATGAAGAGTAGAAAATATTTACAACACCTAGAGAGGTCTCTAGGGGTCCACAAAGATCACTATGAACAATTTGCAAACATCTATTTTCATGCCATGAACCTGTTGGAAATGTCTCTCTATTTTGTTTTCCATAAATGAAAGCTTCACACCTTGCATTTTCCTTTCTAAAAGTGAGAAGTCCTCTTACCATTGGCTATTTTTTAAGTTGAGAGAGACTTTCAAAATTCAAATGTCTGTATCGGACATGCCATAACCTTATTGGTGAAGTCGTTGAATCCACAGCTCCTACAAAATCTTGCTTCCGAGGAATGCATTTTCCTTTTGTCCTAAGAAGATTTCCATCTTCATATCCCATCTTCAAATTCTGTTTGGTGGAGTTAATTTTCACCCACCCATCTTCCATGATAATTTGATGTCCTACTTGTTGAATCATCGCCAAGGACAACAAATTCTTCTTGAATGTTGGTACATACCAAACATTTGATATCATTTTATCTCCAATCCCAAGAAGAGAAACTTTTACTAAACCTTTTCCATAAGGTGTGTGTGTCATATCATCATCCAAAAATATCAAATTAAGTTGATCTTAATGAAATGTCCAAAATAAATCATGTCGGAAAGTCATATGTTGAGTAGCTCCAATATCAAAGATACAAGCATCTTCATAGTCACTTTTAAGAGAATAATGAGAAACTTCTAAGGATGTTGATTATGAATTTTGAAGTCTAGTAAATACATATTCAGAAGCATCATCCTCTTGATCATTAGCATATTGTGCCGAAGTGGATTGTTGCTTAAGCTTTGGTATTTTTTCTATTGGAGTGCGAAAATCCTCTGCATAATGACCAATTTTGTTGCATCATCTGCATACAATCTAATTGAAGTCTCTACCTTTTCCATATTGATTATTGCGATTTTGAGGTTGTTCTGATTAACTTCTCCTAAAGTTGTTTGATCCTCGTTGAAAATTTGCATTTCCTCTTCCTTGATTGTAGCCTCTTCCTTGATCATTGCCTCTTCCTCTACCTTGAATTCTTCCTTGACCTTGGCCTCTATAAGCTGATTGTTCTTGATTACCACGTCCTCTGTTGCTGAATTGATCTCTTCTTCCTCTTGAATTTTGAGTTGAATGCTTACTATTACTGGCTTATGTAAGGAAGACGTCTTCACCGACTTGTTTCTTCTTTCCAAAAGTTTTATCATGTTGAGCTAACAATTCACTCAACTGATCAAAAGTGATCTTATCCAATTTTCCAGTCAAATGCAATGTTTCCAAGAAGTGTTTATAGGATGATGGAAACCCCACAATCAATATTGTTGTCATCAAACTATCGTCGACTACAATAAATCAACCTTAGATATATCTTGCTTGATGTTCTTGAGTCGGGAAATGTACTCAAGTACATCTCCACCTTCGGTTAATTTTTAATTGAAGCAATGTCAATCGAAGGTCAACCCTTTTTGTTTCGGGTTGAGTGTCAAACAAATCCTTAAATGTTTTCCAAGCAGTCCATGCATCAGATGCATTTTCAATGTGAACATGCATTTCTTCATTTACAAATGACTTAATCAATGTTAATGTTTTTTCATCTTTTAGCTCCCATTTAGCTAGTGATGTTGCGTTAATGGGTTTAGTTAGTTTTACATCTTCATTACAAATGTCTTTCCATAGCTCATCATAAATATGACGTTTCCATGCCTTAAAATTCTTTGAGCCCTCGAGTTTATCAAACTTGGAAAATAAATTGATCATTTTGGACATTGTGAATGTTTGTTTGAAGATAAACTTATGCAACGGAAAACAAAAATGAATGAAGCACCACATGAAAATGAAGAGAAAATAACACACCACATGTTGCGTCGCAAAAAGAAGGTGAACTATCAAAGCTTGACCTTGTCGTTGGGGAAAAAAATGATTAAACTTTGTACTTGACTTTAATCAACTCTTAAAAATCTGTTACAATACAATGTTTATGTGTGTGCACCTTTTATTTCTTTGTAAACAACAAAATAAATAATAATTACAATGATGCTTTATTTAAAGCTTAAAAAAAAAACTTGATAACAATTCAAGCTTGTCTTCCTTTGAAGTAATAAAATACTTCAATTACAATAAATTCAATGATTTGCTAAATTTGACTTGACTTGATACCTCACTTTAGTTCCTGACAATAATGGAAGAAATAAAAATAATAATTTGCTAATGCCCCCTCAAAGTAAAAAACAAAAACCTTTGATTTAAGAAAAATGCCCTCTTTACAATATGGTTTAAAATAGATTCTTCTTAATAAATAAACTGGAATTTGTCCCCCACTTAAAAAAATATGCCAATTAAAATTTTGTCTTGTACAAATTTGGCATATATAAAAAAATATACCTTGGAATCTGAGTCGATTACTTGAATCGTGCAATTTTTGTGGGCCATCAATTGTGGGGTTTCTGTACACTTTACATTTTATGTGCATCCAAATTAGATTTGGATTGGTGCAGAATAATCGGCCAAACTGTGGCGCAAAATCAGATCTGGATTGCTGCGACCTCCTGGAATACGTTTCTCCTTTCAACATATGCTCTCAATTCTCCCCTCGTAGTTATAAACTACTTGAAACAGTTATAAATGGCGGTGCTTTGAACCTTGGAATCTGACGAGCTTCCCTTCTATGGGATATTTCGTTGCTCTGGTTGTGATTTCGATATCAGCACTGCTCTCAAGTGCAGGCGTTACACACAGACGAGATCCCAGTGTTGATATGGAGGTTTATAAGCGAACTGAGATATGGATATTACAGAAGTTTCAGAGTTGCATGACTAATTGTTATATATTTCATTCAATTGCATTGTCTTGTAATGCATTATTCGTTCATCCTTGAATGATTATTATTGTTTTAGAGGTTAATGAGAATTCAATTGTTTTATTATTCTCTTATTTTATCTTCTTCGAAATTGCTATTGTATTACTTTTCTATTAGATTCAAGATCTTGCACTTTTGCAACATTTTCTACACATCCCATGTTGAAATCAAATGCATAGTTGTCCATTTAAAATATATAATCATTTGAGATAATACATTTGAAATCTATTTAAATTTGAATTCGAAGAATATGGGTTTTACATTTTGGTTAAATTTCTTGTTCCTTTGATTGTTTTTCAGTTTTTACCTTTGAATTCCTTTTGAATTATAACATAATATGTTACCCTAAAAAGTTTTCAATTTTCTTTTGAATACA
>WSFP011532109.1:0-11997 GCA_009831015.1 Picea engelmannii
TGACATTTCAAGAATTTATCCCTGGAATAGAAGGTATTTCATTTAATTCATCCAAAATCGTGAACCCATCCTCCATTACCCCATAACACACAAGCTGTTATGCACAATAGAATATGTCACTAGGGAAACCAAATTACCTCTCAAACGACAATGACATTTCAAGAACTTATCCCTGGAATATAAGGTATTTGATTTAATTCATCCAAAATCGTGAACCCATCCTCCATTACCCCATAACACACAAGCTGTTACGCACAATAGCCACAAGTCATCGCCTAACCTTTTTTTCTTTCAAGACCGCACTCCAAGGAAATCTCGGTCTCATTGTCTGACATTGTCCAGGTCACTTGATACTATTTGCTAGAAGTGGAGCACTTTCTCATTTCACTTGCCAGAAGAAGAGTCTCAGCTTATATAGCTTTAAATATACAGAAAATCTATATTCAACCCTTCCTTCAGATATTAGAAAACCACTAGTATTATGCCTGCATCTTTCACATAAATGCAACATTAAATGCATCTTGGAGAAAATCAGCCACTTTCCAGAAGAACCAACATAACAACTCGGTTAGTTTTGAGAAGCACAAAAAGATGGGCTCCATATCTGACCATTTCATTGAACGCATTCACCATTCCCAACTTGTGTAGATCCCCTATGAAATTTGTACAAGTACGATTAATTTTATTTTACTCTGTTTCCCGGCAGAACTCTAAAAGACTGCCCAACAAGATTACAGTCCTTTTCAAGAAAATAATTTAACTTTTGAAAGGCTATTTTTATGCCACCAGACTCGGCATTGCATTTCGACAATGGTCTTGGTTCAGTAATTGCTTACAAAGCAGGGCCCTCTTGATTCCTTCCTGCGAGTGTGGTCTCTTTCGAAAAATAATAAATCCGACTGTTTAGAAATTTTCATGATGCAATACTACTGGATATCTTTGGTTTATGTCATCTAAAAGTTTGGATGCCTCATCAACTTTTCCCTTGGAGCAAATCTGTTTTACAGAAAGACCATACGTCAAAAAGTCAGTCCCACAGCACAGCCTCTCCTAATTAATTTTTCTTGTAATTGTAATGCTTTTCCCCTTCACCAGCCTGAAATAGAGCAGATATTACTTCAGAGTATACTCCAACATGTACAGGAAATCTACATTCTATCATTTCCTCAATAACTTTTGATGCCTCAAAATTTTTTCCCACCTTCCTAAGATGATGCATGACATAGATACAACTCGCACAGCTTGGAACCACATGTTCCCTACACATTTTAGACAATATCTGGGCAGCAACTTTAACTTTCTTTGATTTGCAGGAAAGCTTTGATGAGTGAAGAGTACAAAGCATATGTGGGTGTGCGGCCGTTACTAATCATTTTCTCCAGTTGATTTACTGCCTCGTCCACCATACCCAACTCGCAGAGGCCACCAATGAATGTGATATAGCAAACTATATCAGGTTTTTTCATCTCCATTAGAGACCTCCTTGCATGCTCCACTCTACCAACCTTGCACAGAGCATTGATCAACGCATTCAAATTTGCAGCCACCTTAGTAAAGTCATTTTTAGTAATTTCATTTACAGTCTCACAGGCTACTTCTATATTGTCAGTCCTCAAAAGCCCATTAAACAAAGTGGATGAAATTGCATTGCTTGGTCGATGGCCTTTATCTAACAGTTTCTTGTAAAGTATGTGAGCCTTCTCAAGTTTACCAACTTTACATAGGCCACCAATGAGAATGTTATAAATAGCAGAGTCAAGGGAAGAATCCCTTATAGCAATACAATGGAGGATATGGAGAGCATCCTCGAATTCTTTATCTTGCACAATCCAACAATTAGAGTGTTGGTAGTCCTCATAATGACAGAGAAACCAGCATCAATCATCTTAAGATAGATTTGAAGGCCTTATCTCTTTGATTTGACCTTACAAAGTTCATTGACAAGTTCACCAAGAATGGCTTGATCAGCAGAATACCCTTCATCAAGCATCCACATCAACAATTCTTCAGCCTCTATAGGTTTCCATGACCTCATATACCCATAAATTAGAGTTTTAAAAGTAAGTAAATCAGGACGACATCCTTCTTTGACCATTTCATTACACATACTGCGTGCTCGATCCGGCAATCTTGCTTTGGAGAAAGCATCAATCAATGTTGTATATCCCACCAAATTAGGAGAAGGCCCCTTCTGCCTCATCTTCCTCAACAACTCAATAGCAGGTTCTGTATGTTCGGCCTAATGCAAAAATCCAACCATTTGATTGTAGGTTACCAAGCCAGGATTGAAACCTTTCTCCATAATGATTTTGACTGCAAAGAAAAACTCGAAAGAGAATGTTTTCTAATAACATAGCCTGCTTTTTCCATGTCAAAAAATATAGTCTCTGCCATCTCCAAAAATTTCTTCTCCCCTGAGCTCTGGTGCTCCTTGCAAAGAAAAATAATCAATGTATTGCAAGCAACACTGTCTGCGGTAAACCCTGCACGTTTAATACAGGAATAAAGATCATAAGCTTTCTGTAATCTACCCTCAGTACAATAAACATCAATTAACTGGCTGTAATTGACCAGACTGGGGTTACATCCCTGATGTTTCATTTCCTGCTCAATTTTCTGAGCAAGATGGGAATTGCCACCCTTGCGGCTCGCTTCAATTAAGGTCTTGTAAATGACAAAATCAGGGAAAAGATTCCTTTCTTTCATTTCCGTAAGCACCCTGAAGGCCTCGTCAAGCTTCAATGTTTGGCAGAGGCCATTCATCATCTCCACAAAGATCAAAAGATCCGAAAAATCATCTTCGCCGAGCCATTTACCAAGCAATTTCCAGGCCAATTTCATGCCATTTCCCCTGCAAAGATCCCTAACGATCGAGCACAGCGCAAACTTATCGATACGATGATCGGTTTTCCGAAGATCAGAGTAGACCCCTCTAGCCAAGTCTGTACGGTTTGCCCAGATGAGAACCTCAATAAGCCAACTAAAAGCATAAGCATCTGGTTTCAGCCCCAGGTTCCCCATATGATCATATGTTTGCATTGCATCTTGGACTCTCCCGCTTCTGATATAGCTTCTCAGCAAAAAATTAAATGCAGACGGCGAGATTCGACTCCCAGACTTCCTTATTTCGTCGAGTAAATTATTTAGAGCATCAAATTTCTTGGTGGGACCTAATAACTGAATCATAGCTCCGTAACTAGCATGATTGTGCCTGTAATTAGGCTGCTCAGAAGCCCAATTGAAGAACCCTAGTGCGATATTGGGATCTCTTTGAACGCTAACGACCTGAGCTACGATTTCAGGACTTAAGATTTTATCAAATCCATTTTGAAGGAGCTTCTGTACGAGGCTATGGTCCCAGCCGCAGCTCTCCTTGCGTGTACCGAGGGTTCTTGTGCACTTTGAATTTAAAATCTGAGATATTTCTCGGGCGTGCTTGGTAGGGCTGATTTCATACCTGGGCAATTGCGGGCCACTCGATTCGAGGTCAGAAGGCGTGTAGATCGTCCGATGCCTTGTCAGGATTGGGATGGACCTCAGCGAGGTTCTGGAGATGAGCAGTGACGCCATTAGAGGTCCAAGCGGAGCTTCCCTCGATAATAACATAACAACAGTTTGAGTTTGTGCTCTCTGAATTTACTATGAAGATAACGGTCGCATTGAAGGGGCTACCATTACATTCCTTGTGGCCGCCCACGGTCACATGGTCCTTTAATTGCAATTTCATAGGTCACCTAGTTTAGAAGAAGGGCACATACGTAAAACTATGACAATATAGAGATATTGAACTTGTATGAGTAAAATTATATGTTTTTTTTTTTTAGGTTTTTGGGTTTATGTTAAAGATATAAGAGATGGGAGTAAGTTAATTTTGTAGTAAATATATTATTTTTTATACCACAAATTTAATAAGAATAGAACAAATATTTTAGGTATGCGACGAGTTTTATTATGATGGGAGATTTTTATATAGTGAAACAATAGTCTTAGGGATTTTGTTCAATTTTGAATTGATTTAGATTGTCAAAAATTTGGTCAAAGTTCTAGATTGATGGGAACTCTAACTTTTTGTATCGTTGATTTCTAGTAAATAGAGAGGAGTTTGTTACAAGATAAGACAACTCCATGATTTGTGCATTGAGGTACAATCGATCTTTACAAAGTGATATACTGACGTGTACGGACACTATAACCATAGCATGATAGTATCGTTGGCATCAATGTGTCATGTCAACATAGTCTGACTTGCATGTGAGATGGTACACCCCATAGGCTTACGATGTATGGACATGCATAAATCCCTGAAACTTTGAGGGTACCAAGACTATATATATCTATGGCCCACTTGTATATAGATAACAATTATAAATCATCAATGTCAATACACAAAGTAGGGCACCAAAGTCATTGATGATGTTATTGTAATATCACATGGATAAAATTAAAAGCCAAAGATAATGCATAAGGTGGGGCACCAAAGTCACTGAGGATGTTATTTAACATCATATAAATAACAATCAAAAGCCAAAGATAATGTACAAGGCATGACAATGAAATTGTCAATATTGTCAGTATCGGAGTGAGGGACAATGCAAAAACCACAAGTTATTGTACATCACATAAATAATCATGAGTAAGCTAAAAAGTGGACAAATTCAACCATTTTTTCATCCAAATTCTTCTCCAAAGTAGGAATTTTTCCAAAAGTTATAGCTCCCACTGACTGATGGGAAGTTTGATCATTTGAACTTTGCCCTTAAGATTTTTAGCCAATTTAAAGACATAGATCATTGGAATTTAAAAAAAAATGAGTGTATTAGGGCAAAACATTGCCTTGCCAGAAAAAATAGGCTCGTTGAATAGGTTTAGTTTGTCCATTTTTTTACTCACTCCAATAATAATTACAAGTAAAAAATAATGCACTAGGGATGGCACTAAAATTGTTGATAATGTTAATGTAAGAGTGAGGGAGGATGTAGTACACAAGGAATGGCACTAAAATCATCAACAATGTTAGTCTGAGAATGATGAAAGATGTAATAACAAGAAGTTATTGTAACATCACATAAATAATAATCATAAGCCAAACACATATCAACAATGATGTTGGTATGAGAGTGAAGGAGGATGCAACCATAATTTACTATAACATTATATAGATAATAATCACAAGCTAAAGACAATGGACAAGACATGACATTGAAATCCTTGATGATGTTACTACACGAGTGATGTTAGTACAAGAGTGAGATAAGATGCAACAACCATTGTTAAGCCCTTAACAAAGCCCCATGTTAAGTATAAAACCCCTTATTAAGCTCTAGATATTGAATTATTACATTTATGGTGTTATATTAGTAGGTAGGCTAGAACCCTTCGTTATACCATTTCATTATAATTGTATCATTTGTCTCCTATATATACCAAGGAGGCCTAGTCTTAAGATCAATTTATCTCATCTAATACATTGAATATATTGTAAAAGGAGGTTCCCCCCTCAAAGTGAACGGTTATTCATTATTTTTTTATCATTCCCAAGGCATTGGTTCTTAACATTTGGAATCAACGCATTGATCCTAGGGTTTTGCTACTTCTAGCGAGTCATCTTGGCATTTTTGCTATAAATTTTGTTGGGGGGACACTTCATACAACGAAATTTGGAGGTTACTCAGGAATCATATCATAGTACATATAGTAAAAATTTCAAGTTATGGTTCGGTATACTTTCGAAGATATAGGCTATGGAAGATAGGGATTTTTACTCATCCTGAAATCAGTTTTAAACAAGTCATCTTGGAATTTTCGCTATAAATCTTTTTTTTTCCGAAAAGTTTCTAGGAGAGAAATTTTTTGGAGATTGAGGAGACATAGTGAAATACATTTGGTCCAAATTCCAGGTTTTGGCTCATTATAGTTTCAGAGATATATTCCATGGAAGTTAGGGTTTGTCACTAGTTTTGAAATTAGTCTCAAACGAATCATCTTTTTATTTTTTCCATAGAACTTTTTCGGTGAATTTTAGAGTATGTAATTTAATCCTGAGAAGACATAGCAAATTACATGTGGAAAATTTTTCAGATTTAGAATCATTATAATTTATGAGATATATCTTGTAGAAGATGGGCTTGTTTACTAATCCTGAAATTAGTCTTAAACAAGTCATTTTGGTAATTTTGCTATAAATTTGTATCACTAAATATTTAGATTGTGAAACTTTCAGGAGTTTAAGAAGTCATATCAAGTACTACAGACAAAAATTTCATGGTAAGAAGGATTCAAATTTCAGAGATATATCAAGACAAGGGTCGACCATCAAGAAAGTCTCCAAAATTAGTGTTTGAAAGGTACACAACTTACAATTGGCATAACTTTTTATTGGGATATTTGCTTTGGTGATTCAAAATTGACGATAAAAAATAAATAAAGAAGTATTAGTATTGTTATCCCACATGTCTCCAAAAAACAATTCAACACAAGTTATCCAAATTGGAGAACCAACTTATTGATTTGAGTGTTAGGTTAATAACAAGTGATGAGTTGGTAAACACACAGAAAAATTCAAGAAATGGAAAATAAGATGGATGAAATCCAAAAATCCATGAATTCAATAGAAACCATTCTCTTACAGAGGATCCCTAATAAGGATATGGAGATCCAAGTAAACCATGAAAATAAGGAGAACAATGGTGTTGAGACTCAATCACATGTGGGGAGTATTTTATCACAATTGGAGAGCACAAATATTAAATTCCAGAATCATTCATCACTCCAAGATCCACATCATCAAGGTTTCAATGCGACACCAAGGAACTACTTCATTTTGAAGATCGATATGAGGAATTTTGATGGTAAAGATCATATAACATGGATATTCTAGATGGAGCAATTATTTGATCTACACCAAGTGCCAAGATTACAAAAGGTAACTATTGCATCTTTGTATTTAGAAAATGATAAATTTGTTTGGCATAAATGGCTTTGTGAAAGAAAAAATGATTCTATTATCTCTTGGTCCATTTTTATGGATGAATTGATAGCACATTATGGGGATATTAAGAGAAATACATTCTTTAGTCAATTGATAAATTTTCAGCAAAAAGGTCCAATTATAGAGTACATTCAACAATTTCAAAAGCTCAATGTCAGGGTAATGTGCATTCCATAGGATAATGTGTTAGATCTCTTTATGGGCACTGTAAAGGAGAACATTCAACATGAGGTGAAACTCTTCGAACCTAAATCCCTAAAGCAAACTTTTAGTATGGAAAAGAAAGTGGAAAACAAAAACATGGCTACTAGAAGGGTGGCCACTAACAACTATAGAGAGCACCATGTTCCCTCTCCTAACCTCACAGAATCAACAAGGTTGAAACCTCAACAAGTGGATGAAAGAAGAGCAAAGAGACTATGTTTCAATTGTGACAACAAGTACAGTAAGGGGCATAAATGCGGTGAGAGTAAATTATTCTACATAGACTATGAAGAGGAAAAAGATCAAGAATTGGAACCATCACAAGATCTAGATCTAGAAGAGACTACTCCAATGATATCTTGTCATGCATTGGCCGACATCAATACTCCACACCCTCAAGATAGAAGGATATATCAAAAATAAAAAGGTAACAATGTTGATTGATTTTGGTAGTACTCATAACTTCATCAATTACAAATTAACAAAAAAAACTCAATTGCTTTGTATTTTCAACACTAGAGTTTCAAGTAATGATTGCAAATGGAGGTACCATAAATTGTTCTGGGAAGTGCCATAGTATTAAGCTCAATATGGGAGAGTATTTATTAGATAGTCCCATGATTCCTATTCAAATGGGTGGTGTTGATGTTGTATTAGGGGTCCAATGGTTACAATCATTGGGAATAATGGCCCTTAATTTTCAATATCTTTTCATGAGATTTTCCTTTGAAGGAAAGGAAAATGAGCTTAGAGGTATCCAAGGGAAGCCCTCTAAGGCGATAAGCTCTAACAAAATTACTCAAAAAGGAACACAATCGTGTAATTGTACAATTGTGCTCGCTAAATGTTCCAACATCTATATCCTCTATGCCAATGGATCTCCAAATAGTTATCAACACTCATTCCAAGGTATTTGGAGAGATGTCTAAGGGTCTTCCACCTACTTGATATCATGACCATGTTATTCATTTGCAACCAGCAAGTGTACCACCTAACATTGGGCCTTATAGGTATCCATATGCACAAAAGAGTGATATTGAGCATATTATCCAATAAATGTTAGAGGTCGACATCATTCAACCTAGCCAAAGTTCTTTTTCTTCACCAGTAATGATGGTTACAAAAAATCATGGTTCATGGTGTATATTTCCAGATTATAGACAACTCAACAAAATGACTATCGAAGATAAGTTTCTTATTCCTGTCATTGATGAATTATTAGATGAATTGCATGGAAAAAATTTCTTACTAAGTTTGATCTTCGTTTGGGATATCATCAAATCAAAATGAGGAAGGAAGACATTCCTAAAACAACCTTTAGAACGCATGAAGGTCATTATGAGTTTTTGGTTATGCCATTTGGACTTACGAATGCACCTTCAACATTTCAAACCTTGATGAATTTTATTTTTAAACCCTTCCTCAAAAAAAATGTTTTGGTATTTTTTGGACATACTAATCTACAACAAATCTTGGGAAGAGCATGTACAACATGTTGAAACAGTATTACAACTTTTGGAAGAGCAACAACTTTATGAAAATCCTTCCAAGTGTGCTTGTGGGGTTCAAGAAGTGGAATATCAAGTGTAAAAGTGGACCCTAACAAAATTAAAGCTATGAGGTAATGGTCAATTCCCAAAAAATTGAAGAAACTTAGAGGATTCTTAGGATTGATAGGCTATTACTACAAGTTTGTCAAGAACTATGGTCAAATAGCAGCACCTCTAACAACACTATTAAAGAAGGAATCATTTTCTTGGACTCAGGAAGCAACCAGAGATTTTGAAAAACTTAAGGAGGCTATGTATACAACTCTTGTCCTGGCCACACCTGATTTCACAAAAACATTTTTTGTGGAGTGTGATGCCTCAGGTCATGGCATTGGTGAAGTTTCAAAGTAAGAAGGAAGGCCCCTTGCCTTTAGAAGCAACCAACTTAAAGGAAAAAACTTACTCAAATCCATTTATGAAAAAAAAATGTTGGTCATACTACATGCAGTCAAGAAATGACATCCTTACCTAATAGGAAGAGACTTCAAAGTAAAAACATATCATGATATTTTGAATTACTTCTTGGAGAAACAATTATCTTTAGAAGAGCAACAAAAATGGGTTACAAAGATGTTAGGTTATGACTTTGAAATTATCTACAAAAAAGGAAAACATAATATTGTGGCAAATACACTTTCAAGGAAAGAATAAGAAATAGAGGGTTCACTATATGTTATTTATATTCCATAATCTAATTGGGTGAAAGAAACAAGGATAATGGAAGAAAAATCAAGAGGTATGCAAGATCATTCAACAACTACAAGAGGACCCCAATGCATTAGCTAAATTTGTATGAAAGAATGATTTTCTATGGTATCACGATCGTCTATATATATGTAAGAATTCCCAACTCAAACAAAAAGTCCTTCTGTAATAGCACACTTCTCCGATAGGAGGACATTCAGGGTTCTTGAAAACTTACCATAAGATCAAGAAGGGTTTTTTCTAGGAAGGTCTTAAAAATGATGTTAAAAAATTTGTGTATGAATGTGTGGTCTTCAAACAGAATAAGGGAGAGACAATCAAGACATCGGGTCTCCTACAACCATTAGTTATACCAAGTCAACATTGGGAAGAAGATTCAATGGATTTTATTACAAGTTTACCCAAATTTGAAACAAATATTGTCATCATGGTAGTAGTGGATCCACTAACAAAGTATGCCCATTTTTTTTCTCTCTTTCTCATCCTTTAAAAAAAAGTACATTAGTCGCAACATTCATGGAAACAGTTCAAAGGCTACATGGAGTCTCCAAGATTATTGCAAGTGACATAGATCCAATTTTCACTGGAAATTTTTGGACTGAATTATTTTCTTGTTTGGGTACTCAATTGGTTCATAGTTCATCTTACCATCCTCAATCCAATGGGAAAACTAAGAATGTGAATAAATGTCTAGAAGGATACCTTTATTGCTTTGCATCTGATAAACAAACACAATGGGTCAAGTGGTTGCCCTTGGAAGAATGGTGGTACAACACATCCTTCCATACTTCATAAAAATTGTCCCCATTTCTATCACTTTATGGATATCATCATCGATCCATCACATCACCCTTGAAAGGGACTGCAAAGGTTCAAGTAGTGGAGGACCACATAGGGAACCAACAAGAGGTTCTCAAACTATTGAAGGACAACTTGGTTATGACACAAAATAGGATGAAACAACAAGAAGATCAACATCACAATGAAACACAATTTGAAGTGGGGGATTGGTATTTTTTAGGCTAAAACCATATAAACAGATGTCCCTCAAGCAAAAAAAAAAACACAATAAATTAACACCAAAATATTATGGCCCCTATAAGGTGTTGCAAAGGATTGGAAGTATGGCTTACAAATTGGAGGTGTATCCATCTTCACATTTACATTCAATCTTCCATGTTTCTTACTTGAATAAGGTAATCATTGACAAGATCCCAGTCCAAACTATTTTACTAGAGATTAATGAAAAAGGGATAATCATACCAGAACCATAAACAACCCTTGAAACAAGGATTAAACAGTTGTGAAATCGAGCAATTACTGAGTACCTTGTTAAATGGAAGAACCTACCGATGGAAGATGTGCCATGGGAAGATGAGTTCTTCATGCAGAAACACCCAAGGTCAGTCAAGTGTTGCAGATAACACTTATTTGAAGGGGAGCATGTTAAGCCCTAGAAAAAGCCCCATGTTAAGTACAAAACCCCTTATTAAGCCCTATATATTGAATTATTACATTTGTACTATTATATTAGTAAGTAGGATAGAACCCTTCATTGTACCATTTTATTATAATTGTACCCTTTGTCTCCTACATATATATATATACTAAGGAGACCTAGTCTTAGGATCATCTTATCTCATCTGGTACATTGAATATATTGTAAAAAGAGGTTTCCCCCTCAAAGTGGATTGTTATTCATCGATTTTTTATCATTCTCAAGACGTTGTTTCTTAACAACCACAAGCTAAAGACAATACACAAGGAATGAAAATAAAACAACAACCACAAGACAAAGACAATGCACAAGGCATGACACAAAAATTTCTTGCAATGTTAGTATTGTAGTGAGGGAGGACGCAATTGCATCAACTCTAGGACTTGTCCGCCAAAGCCAACTTCTAGATTGGCAAAGATTTTGACATGGGTAATGCCTCATAAAAGGGAAAATTTAATACACACACAATTTAGAAAAGGAGTATTAATGTGGAACAAACTCCTAAGACACATATACACCATTATAACAAGATAGACTCTAACATCACATAGATAAACCACAAGCCAAAAACAACACATAAGGAATGACATTGAAATCGTCGACAATGTTAATGTCAAAGTGAGAGAAGATGTTATCGCACCAATTCAAGGACTTATTCACAACCCCTAAGCCAAGATATAGACTAACAAAGCTTTTAATATGGATAATGCACTGTAAACCATCTTTATCTTATAATTGTTAACAAAACTTTGGATACAAATAATGCATTATAAACCATCTATATCTTATCATTATTATATATAAGATTATTCACAACACATTGAGTTCATAACAAATAACACTAATTATATATACACAAAAATGAAAACATTAAATAAAACATAAACTAGAGATAAATCCTTACACATATTATGCAAGTGAGAAATCACTTTGGTACACATTTGAAATATTATGTATACATAATATTTTAATTTGGAATGGAATGATTGATGGAGAAATCCATGGGATGATGGATTGAGTGGGAGATAGAGTGATTGGTGGGCATGTATTGT
>WSFP011532114.1:0-11997 GCA_009831015.1 Picea engelmannii
ACGACGAGTGGAGAGGAACCTCACTGTTCTTACTCATGTCGTTCCTATGGTTGAGATCGAGGATCTCCCCCCGGCTATGTAGCCACATGTAGTAGGGGTGCCTCAGACCTGGGTCCAGTTGTTTTAGCGTCTTACGAACAATGGCGTTCACTATAGCAAGGCCAATAGGCCTAGACCTTAGATAGCATTGGACCATTTACGTGTCGAGGGCACTTTTTATACTATATATTTTGAGGGCGTAAGCCCAACGATGTATACCAGTGACTTTTGAGGCTTTCATGCCCACTTTTGTACTCACGACACTATTTTTGGACATATATATATATATATATATATATATATATATATATATATATACACATACATCTTTTTGGTTTTATGGATAACATTTTTTACAAATGTATTTACATGTGTATGTGTGTGCTTTTCTTTTTACATGTGAGCAATATGCCAATCTAAAACTTGATTAGCTAGAGTATTTGTTAAATGATTAAATATCCTAGGAACATGGATATACGTAATGTAATCAAAAGATCATTCTAAGAGACGTACCCTAAGGAATTGTTGGTGAAGAGTGGGATCATAAATGCGGTAAACCCCATTTAACTAGGACACGGCCAGCTGAGCATCTAAGTAAACCCAGATGTGAGAAATTCCATGTGACAAAGCATCACATAGCAATTCTATCATTTCCCTGTATTCGGCAACATTATTGGTTGCATCGCTTGGACAAATACCTCTGGAAGATAGCAACTGGCCCCCAGGTGTGAAAATCACCAAAGCTGTGGAAGCAAGCCTCTAAGTGTGTCGGCTAGCGTCATCCGTGAACCCAAAGTAAACCTCTGATTCACTTGACACCTACCACAATGAAAAAGAAGACATAAATAACTACACATCCACAAGACAAAAAAATGTAAAAGAGATTATACATATATCCAAGAAGCCACCCAGGTGACCAACCTAAGAGTAGTACTTCTTAAGGTAGACCCCATTTCTAGGCTCCGCTAAAGGATTTCCCTCAAAATCAACCAGAAAGTAAGCGCCCTTCTCTAAGACCTATTTCACAATGAACAGTCTGAACCACATGGGTTTGAACTTGCCTGCCCCCAAGGGATATTTGTCTTGATCATAGACTAGGACAAGATCGCCTTCAGAGAAAATTCAAGGGTGAATGGACCAATCATACTGACACTTGACTCATTGCTTATGAGCCTTGTTTTCCAAGGCTGCATCACGACGTTGCTCATTGAGCTGCTTAAGATCTAGAAGGCGTTCCTCAAGCGATGAAGTGTCAGGCAGTAAATCCACTACCAAATTTAAAGAAGGGATCTGAAACTCAATAGGTAAGACTGCTTCCAGCCTGTATACGAGTTGAAAGGGTGAAAAACCGGTGGCAGTCTTCACAAACGTTTGATAGGCCCACAACGTTGAATACAACATCAAATGCCAATTTGACTCGGTAGAATTGATCGTCCACTGAAGAATAGTCTTGAGAGACTTATTCACAGCTTCAACCTGACCATTCACCTGCGGGTAGTAGGGTGACAAATGTTCTTGTTTGAACCCAAGCTTTGATGTAATTCAATCATCATTTTATTCTGGAAGTGACTGCCATGGCTAGGGACAATCTCTTTCGGGATACCAAATCTCGCTACTATCTGATTGAAAATGAAAAGGGGAGTGGTTTCGCCATCATTGCTAAATGTAGGCATAGCTTCGACCCACTTCGTGAAGTAGTCTATTGCTACGATGATGTAATGATGCCCCCTAGATGAGGTCGGGTGACATGTAGTAAATTCAATCCCCTACATGGTGAAAGGACCAACAATAATGATTGGAAACATAGGATCAGGGTGTGCCTGCATCTTTCGACAGAAGATTTGGCACAGGTGGCACTTCTTGATCGCCTCCACGCAATCCTTGATTAACGAGGGCCAGAAGTATCCTGTGCATAGAATCTTTTGGGTTGTTTCCAACCCAAACAAATGACCGCCACATGCTCCGCTGTGATAGTCATTCAAAACGATATTTTCTTCTTCGCGAATGAAACATCGTCGAATAATGCAATCTATGCCTCGACGATACAAAGTGTCATCGAGAATAAGGTAGTTTCGCGCTTGGTGTTGAATTCATCAACGATTATCGCGAGAAGCAGAAGCGGGGCACTTCAAAGTCCAAATATACACAAGTATATCTCAGTACTAGGGGTATAAAGATATAATTAGAAAAATATCTCCATTGATAGGCGACTCTTCAGGCATAATATCACCAGACTCGACCGACAGTTCCAGAATTAGTTCGGCAAAAACCAATGACTTTTTAGATTTCGCAGAGACAAAATCTAAGTCAAAATCTTGTAGGAGAACTATCCATCTACTGATCTTTCTGCCAATGACCCATCGTGTTAACACATATTGGAAAGGGTTGATGATGGCAATGACGGTGGTCTTGCGAAGCAATATATAGTGACATAATCGTTGGACAATGTGGACAACTACCAAAGCAAGTTCTCAACATGAGAGTAATTGAGTTCCAATCCAACTAGGCCTCGTCTAAGATAATAGATAACGTGCTCTTCGATCATGTCATCCTCCTGGACCAAGACCATGTCGATGGTCGACTCCGCAGCAGCCAAATACAACAAGAAATCTATGTTATAATCAGGAAATCGGAGCAGAGGGGCGGATGTCAAGGCACGTTTCAACGATTCAAAAGAGCGTTGAGTAGCTTCATCCCAGCATAATGGGACCCCTTTTTTCAAAATATGCATGAACCCTTTAGTGATCTCGGCATAATTAGTGACAAAACGCCGAAGAAAATTTGCTTTCCCCTGTAAGCTCTGAAGCTGGGGTATTGTGAATGGGGGAGGCAATTGAACTATCACATCAACCTTGAGAGGATTGACCATGATCGTTGTTTTCGACACGATGAAACCTAATAAACGACCCGACATCACGCAGAAACTGCACTTGCTAGGATTCAAGCGAATTCAATAGTAGCGACATCACTCAAATATTAGTCGTAGATGGGCAGGATGATCATATCTCTTGCGATAACATGATGCTAGATCATCAAGGTACGCCTCGACTATGTGTTTGAGGTTGTGAAAAGTGAACGGCGTGGCCTACTGAAAGGTGGCTCCAACATTCTTCAGAACAAAAGGCATGCTTCTATACACAAAGGTACCCCAAGGACAAATAAAAGTTGTTTTATGTCGGTCCTCGGGTTGGATTTGAATTTGATTATATCCCAAAAAACCGTCCATGAAAGAAAATACTTTGCAACCTGCACACGCATTGACAATCTGATCGATAAAAGGGGTTGGAAAATTGTCTTTCGGGCAAGCTTTGTTCAAATCACGGAAATCCATAAAAATGCGAATTGTGCCTTGTTTCTTGTTGACATGAACCGGGTTCGATACCCATTTTGTCAATTGTACAAGGTAGATAAAGCCAGCTTTTAGCAGTTTCTCTACTTCTGCCTTGATCATTGCTTCTTTTCAAGGATTTTCTTGACGAAGCTTCTCTCAGAACGATTTGACATCACGACAAGTCGTGATTTCGTGTTCGACGATTCAAGGGTAGATGCCTAGAATCTCCTCGTAAGACTAGGAAAAAACGTCGTGGAACTCCTTGAATAACTCGGCGTAAATTTGAATCTCTTTGGGGGAGTGATCCGCTTCGACAAAAACATTCTCCACAATGCCAGGGGTTCTAGAGATATCGATAGGAATCGTTGCAGCAATGCTTTCCATGTTACCCTTGGTGTAAACGTCCTGCGTAGCCAGAGGATTGATAGGACAAGGGTTATCTCCATTCACGGTCAAAACAAACTCTCTCACCTCTATTATCCTAAGCTTGGGAAGAAAATAATATCTATGATGCAAATCATCCCAAGGTTTGTCGAGACCAGTCATTACCTCTAGAATCGCCTCATCAGAGGGCAAGACCAAGTCTAAAGGATCTTGAGTAGCACGAGAATCCTGAGCCTAAATAGGCTCGAGAATTGGATGTAACTCTTGTGAGGGAGTCGGATCGGGGTTGGCCAAGAGGCTTACTGGACAATTTTGTACGCAACCTTAGTCGCGGATAAGGGCATGGCCATGCCCAGGTGCCCTATCCCTTCCATCGAGGTCGATGGGGAAGGTAAAGTCCATTGGTCGTGAAAGTAGCTCGTTTTAAAAGACGAAACTTGAAATATCCCAGCCCTTGGTTGGTCGGGAACAATCAATATAAACTTTACATCGTTGGAAGGCGGCAGATAATCAAAAGTTCACATCAATGATGGAAACAAATCGGCACCTAAGTTGACAATGACAAGCTGCGGGTTATCAATCATCAAGACTGTGGAAGCCCCCGATGAAGGGTCAGGATGAGAGAAGGACAATTGGTCGATGGTTACAATTCGACCCTCATGCGGAAAGCATAAGACCCGAAAATAGTGGCAACCATTGCATGCATCACATAAGTCCAACTTCGTCCTAAAAAAATATTGTAGCGAGATGCACATCAACTACTTCAACTTAGACACACACAGTTTTACCCCTTAATTGCACAGGGAAAAAAGGAATTATTTTGTGTGGTCTAAACAATCGACCGTCAAAAGCCGTAAGCAACGTAGGTGATGGAGACAACTCAAGCTGGTCAATGGCCTTCCAACATGCCAATGACATCACGCAATTCGAGGCACCCTTGTCAACCACCGTATGGAAACTGTTAGGTGTCAATGATTTTGTGGTGTATTCCACTACCATTTAAAGGGCGACGTGGTGAGGAAGACGAGGTTTTGGGTCGGTTGGATCGAAAATGATCGCTCCTGGGTCACTAGTCTATGACATCCGCAAGGCGAACAACAAAGCTTTTCTCTGTGAGGGGCAACTCTGGAGAACCTCCATGGTAGACATCGCACAAAGGGTATGTGCAACATCCTCCACGACAAAGTAGTTATAAGCGGCCCTCGCGTTTGGATTATGGGAAGCCTTCTTAAACACACCTTTAGGGATGTGAGTCATCGTTTCGCCCACTGCCTTCTCAATTTGCAAAGGAGTCAATGGGTTAGTGGCCTCCTTTCCCTTCTCGACAGATTTTGGCGTTCCGTAGTCACAAGTCCTGGTCGATAAATGAGCATCGATGTTCATCATGTAAATGTTCGCGGTCAAGTTGTTAGTAGTAGGCGAGGGGGGTCCCTGACTACCCTTGTCACGCTTGTGGATGTGTAAGCTTGAACCATATTCTACCCTTGCGGAAAAGGGTTTGTCAAAACAACAGGTTGTTGTTGTGCTAGTAGCTTCTGGGCTTCCAGGAGTCGAGGGCATAGGTGAGTCGGGTGGTGTTCCATGCAAAGATTACACACATACTTCAACTTATTCTTCTCATTTTTTCCCCCACCAACATTGTTCGCAGGTTTTTTATCCCTTTTACCTTTTTTGTTTATATGTTTCCTCTTTCCCTCGGTCTGTTGGTTGGCCTTGGGATGTGTTGATTGCACACTGTGTACATCTGATGTCTAGGTAACGGGGGGAGCCAAACTAGGATTTTGTCTAGCCACAGTTTGTTGTATCGACAATTGTTGTAACTAATTTGACAACATATCCATGGACTTGCTTTGTGCTGAGCCCACTATACCATCAGTGTGGGGCCCATACTTTTGTTTGTCATTATCGAGAGTAGACCGTGGCGCATCAGGTAAGATCTCGTAGAGCATGCCAGACTAAGAGTAAATCAGTTCTAGTTATCGAGCTCTCATAATAGCCTCCTCCTACGAAAAAACCCTGGATGTTGTTGCGTCTTTGGACACGCACGGAACCAAAGACTTCAAGAACCATTCAAGAAAAAAAGAAGGAGGGACCTTGACCTTAATCAAGCTCTTTCTTTGCCGCCATTCTCGGATATGATCCAAGATATGGTCAGCCTTGGTCTGTTGGAAGTTGGCCAACAACTCGGTGCAGACATCATATCTCACTAGTGTTGAAATATTGTAACTGCAAAGAGTATTCTTATTATTATTGATATATTATTCATAGGATCAATCCCCATTGTGGATTGATCATGTCGGTTATTGTAATAGAACCAAATCCCCTTTTGCGGATTGGTCAACAGACAGTTATAATAGGCAGAATAAGAAGTCGGCCCCAGCAGTTAATAAGAAGACCCAGAAATATAATAAAGGTGGGTTTACCCACCCAGTTGGAGAAGTCGGCCCTGCCAGTGAAGAGACACTTCACACGTGCCAGACTTATATAAATAAAGGAGGCTAGCGCCTCATTTGAACACAACTCACTTAGTCATTTTGAGAGACAAGTTCTGATCTGTTACCGGCAAAGGAGAGAGAGAGTGGCGCATATCTTGGAGAGGACATTCTGTTTTAGCATAGAGATCTCTTGGCATTGTATTGGCTATCTATATTAAGGATGTTTTGTTGGGTTTTCTTCCCCTAGAGGGTTTCCCAGGATAAATGATGTGTCTCTTTTGATTGTGTATTTCTCAGTGATCTTGGATTATGCTATTGTTATCTAATGAAATGCAAACATCTATAATAATGGCTTAAACATTAACATGGTATCAGAGCCAAGCTAAAGGAAGCATATTTTGCAAGAGGAAAAATGTCACTATTGCAGTACCTGCAAATTAGGGTTTTTCAAAAGTGAATCTTTTCAGCCCTAAAACTATCTAGAAAGTTGCGCCCTCCCCTAAGGATCAATTTGGCATCATCAGCGCACCTTTTCAGTGGTTAGATCTTCCGGAAAGTGAAACCCTAGTTTCACAAAGTACTAGAAGTACCAGAGTACCAGAAGTACCAGAAAACCAAAAGCACCAGTCCATAAATCCGCAGATCAAGTTTGAGGGGGTAAAAGTTGGATTTTCGAAATTCTGACTGCACCAGCTAACTCGCCTCAGCTCAACGCATCTATCCCCTGGATCAGATTTTCAAAATTCGAAGTTTGAAAAATTAGGGTTCCTCATAAAACCCTAAGTTGCAGTTGCAGTTGCAGTCTCAGAACCAGTTGCAATTGCAGTACCAGTTGCAGTTGCAATCATAGAACCAGTTGCAATCACCCTTGAAGTTTTCTTAAGAGTTGGTATTGATTAACGCTACTACCAGATGGAGCCACAACTTGCAAATGCCATCAGAGGTATGTACTCACATATGTTTAATGGCTAAACCCTATAGAGTATTTGCATGAGAAGGGATCTCTTGCCATAGATCCAGAAGGATCTCAAGATCCAACACATTCAGAGGAATGATGCAACCCAGGTGTGATTATTCTTATATGCATCTATTTGTCATAACATTATCTTGATCAGTGTTGCATGTTGAAGCTATGATCAAATTATTAGAAGGGTTAAAAGTTGATCATAGAGCTTATCCTCTAACCTAACCTTCTGTCACGATAGCACATTGTCTTAGTACAATAGACAGGTTGAAGAAAGCACTTGTCACTTGAGTGAAGGAGACCTGGAAGAAAAGCAAGCACTCATTCTTGAGGACAAGTCTCCAGGTTTGATTAATCAAGACTAATAAGATTCAAAGGTACACATGACAAGTTTGGTCACAACACTATGAGAGTGTTGACCTCATTTTGTATTGCATGCCTTACCTTTAATCTTTGCTTCAGATAAATTATAAGTCATAGCTCTAACGGAGCTACTGTGATGATTGTTCGTGCTATTGCTTCATATTATCAGAAGGATATTATTCTTGCTTGTTGTTTTGTTGACCTTGCTCCAGGTCACATGAGGAAGCTATAGCGAAGGTTGCAGAAGGCAACGTGCTAAAGGAGAGACCATAAATGAAGCAATCATCATTGGAAAAGAAGAAGGTGGCTCGCATAAACTAAAGGGTCATTCAGAAGCTGCCATGACCATTGAAGAATCTGTGCATAGAAGATTAGCTCACTTCAACTACAAGGTGCTACCATACCTATGTAAAGCGGTCACAAGTTTATCGGAACTCAAAGGTGACCATGAAGGCATATGCTATGGATGTGCACAAGGGAAGAACATCAAGAAACCATTTCTGAAGAGGGACAGCAAGACAGAAGGAGTCCTAGAACTCATTCATTCAGATGTATGTGGCCTAATGCCATCATCCTCCATTAATGGGTATGTATACTATGTATCATTCATTAATGATTATTCTCGTAAAAGACCTGGATATATTTGAAGTGTTCAGTAAGATCAAGGAATTCAAAGGCTTGATAGAAAAACCCTTATGTAAGGAAGATTAAGATACTCGGGTCAGATAATGGAGGAGAATATACCTCAAAAGAGTTTGTGAACTTCTGCAAAGATGTTGGGATCAAGATCCCCAACAAAATGGTGTAGCTGAACAGAAAAACAGAACCATACTGGAAGCTGTGAAGACTATGATCCATGATCAAGATCTTCCTATGTGCTTATGGGCAGAAGCAGCAATGACAGTTGTTTATGTGCATAACCGATTATCCCATAGCACACTTGGGCTCAAGACACTGGAAGAGATGTTCACCAAAAAGAAGCCAGAGGTAAGCCATCTAAAAATATTTTGTTGTCCAATGTTTATTCATATACCTAAAGAAAAGAGAAACAAGTTGGACCCTTCAGGAAAGAAGGGAATATTTGTGGGATACTGTGAGGTCTCCAAGGCCTTCAAAATCCATATACCAGGTCAACATCACATTGAGATCAACAGGGATGTGACCTTTGATGAAAATGCAGTGCTCAAGAAATCTAAACTGTACTAGCTTGAATAGGTATATGAAGAGGAACCCAAAATCCCCAATACTGCAATGAGGGAGGTTCCCAAAGCTGCAGAACCAGTGAGGGAATTCGTAACTTCCCCTGATGAGGAACTTCTAGAAGACCATGATATAGTAGAAGTATAAGAACCTCCTCAGATGATGATCCTCCATAAAATAAAGCCAACCTAGGCTAGAGAGCTTATTCAAGATGGAGAGAAGGAACTACGAGACAAGTGAAAAGACCAAAGCCATTCCCCAGTTATACGGCTTTGATGTGTGATCTTCTAGAAGAGGAGCCTACCTACTCTGAAGAATCCATTCAGAGAAAAGAATGGGCAAATGCCATGACAGAGGAATACCAATCCATAATGAAAAACGAAGTATGGGAAATAGTTCCCATATCGAAGAATAAAGATGGGGTATCCTACAGATGGCTCTTCAAAATAAAACATGCTTCTAATGGAAGTATTGAGAAGTATAAAGCAAGATTTGTCGCTCGTGGCTTTTCCCAGAAGGAAGGCATTGACTATGAAGAGACATTCACTCTTGTAGCTAGATACACTTCAATCAAGACCATCATATCTCTTGCAGCTAAGATGAAGTGGAAGTTGCACCAGATGGACGTGCAGACAGCTTTCCTAAACGGTGTCATCAAAGAGGAAGTGTATATAAAGCAACCTCAAGGATTTGAGGTTGAAGACATGAGGTCTCATGTCTGCAGATTGAAGAAAGCCTTATATGGATTGAAGCAAGCTCCTAGAGCTTGGTATGGCCGTATAGACAGTTTCTTGACAAGCTTAGGCTTTACTAAGAGTAAAGCAGATTCAAATCTCTACTTCAAAATTATAAATAATGAGCCAGTAATCTTACTGCTATATGTGGATGACTTATTCTTAACTGGAGAAGAAAAGATCATCGTTAAAAAAGAGACCTGCCTTGGAATTTGAAATGAAATACCTTGGCCTAATGCATTACTTCTTAGGTCTTGAGGTATGGCAGAGTCCTGAGAGGATCTTCCTTAACCAAGGGAAGTACACGGTCGAAATCTTAAAGAGATTAGATATGCTGGAATGCAAGCCCATGAATACACCCATGGAAGCGAAGTTGAAGTTGATGGTCGATACGTCGATATTTGATCACTGATGTACCTGATGAACACCAGACCAGACATTTGTCATGAACACCTTGAGTCAGTTTCCGGTAGAACCCAGACGTGTTCACCTAGTGGCTGCAAAACATGTGATGAGGTACCTCAAAGGTATGATAGATTATGGTCTCAGCTATGATGGAGATCATGATTTCACATTGAGTGGATATACTGATGTAGATTGGGCAGGAAGAGTTTCTGACAGGAAAAGCACTTCAAGATGATGTTTCAATTTGGGATCAGCTATGATCTCATGGCAGAGTAGGAAGCAATCTAGTATTGCTCTTAGCACAGCGGAAGCAGAATACATTGTTGCATGTTCTGCTAGCTGCGAAGCTATATGGATTCAAAAGTTGTTGACCAACCTATTTGACTTGAAGATGAGAGCAACCGTGATTCTATGTGACAACCAGAGCTGCATAAATATGACAAAGAATCTTGTATTCCACGACAGGTCGAAGCACATAGATATTCGCTATCATTACATCCGCGACATGGTATAGAGAGGAGCCTTGAAGCTCCAGTACATGAGCACGGATGAATAGGTTGCTGACGTATTGACCAAGCCTCTATCTCGTATAAATTTTGAGTACATCTGAGATAAGCTTGGCATAGTCCGAAAGGACCTTCCTCGAAAGGGGGAGTAGATGTGATGTGTTCCTTGCTTCTGACCTAGTTGTCAGACGTAAAGCAAGATGTTCCTTGCTTTTGACCTAGCTGTCATACGTAAAGCAAGATGTGATGATGTTCCTTGCTTCTGACCTAGTTGTCAGATGTAAAGCAAGATGAGATGTTCCTTGCTTCTGACCTAGTTGTCAGACGTAAAGCAAGATGTTCCTTGCTTCTGACCGAATTGTCAGACGTAAAGCAAGATGAGATGTTCCTTGCTTCTGACTGAGTTGTCAGACATAAAGCAAGATGATGTGTTCCTTACTTCTGACCTCGTTGTTAGATGTAAAGCAAGATGACTCCTTGCTTCTGAACTCGTTGTTAGACGTAAAGCAAGATGACTCCTTGCTTTTGACCTCGCTATTAGACATAAAGTAAGATGATGTGTGTGTTCCTTACTTCTGACCTCGCTGTTAGACGTAAAGCAAGATGATGTGTGTGTTCCTTGCTTTTGACCTCACTGTTAGACGTAAAGCAAGATGACTCCTTGCTTTTGACCTCGCAGTTAGACGTAAAGCAAGATGATGTGTGTGTTCCTTGCTTCTGACATCGTTGTTAGACGTAAAGCAAGATGACTCCTTGCTTCTGACCTAGTTGTTAGACGTAAAGCAAGATGTGACTTACACTGAGCTACTAGCTTAACAACTGTGACATAGAGACAATTTAGTACTATGATGGGCCAACCTAGTGTTGTGATGAGGTATCACCTTATACTGATACATATTGATGCAGATGATGATGGCATTCTTTTGAGAATGATGATGTTGTTGTTAGGCGAAAATATTGTCGTTTAATTCCATTGTAGTAATTTCCCAACCATTTAATTTGTCAATCCGAGGTTCGTAGGCTTACGAAGCACATGCACTATATATGCAGGAGTAGGCACCTAACTTCTAATCTAAGAAAATTCAGTCAAATCCTAACTCTTTCATTCCATTTAATAAGACTTAATTGTTGTAGGAAAGAAAACACTAGCTCCCTTTCAGGAGGTCCTCTCAAGATGTTTCACAAAACCTATCAACAATCAAGATCACCAAGATAATTCTAATAAAAACAATAAAGCATATAAACCTATTCAAAGTATTAGAACAAGAAGAAAATGCTACTATGATCTATTTGGAGTGAGCTCAATTCTCCTAAGAACAAAGTAACACATAAACTAAAGCATTCTAAATCTAAACTAGAGAATGGAAATTGATGTGAAAAGAAAGCTCGATTCTTATTCCATCATAAGTTGGATACAATGCTCCAAGAGTGCTCCTCTTGAAATGGAAGAGGCACTCCTATTTATACAAAAATTAAGATAACTTAGATCCACGAATCTCTCCTAGATCCACAAATGTCTCATTTGGTTACAACCATGTGCTCACACCTATCAAGTGATATCTCTACAAATCCTCTCACAAATATTTATTTCATGATTAATCTCCATCCAAGATACTTGAGTAGATCTCCAAATCTT
>WSFP011532152.1:0-11996 GCA_009831015.1 Picea engelmannii
ACTTCTTGACCATACTCTAGGCCTTCATCTTTAAGAGGGAATAACTTCTCAACCGTGAGGAACCACGTGACGTACCACCTACCATTGGAAATGATATGAAGAGGAATATCCATCTATGAAGGTTTTGTATGAAATTACAATGTCCTTCACCCTCATTTTCCTCAAACAACTTTGGGCTTCATGACCACACCTTCGAGGCTCTTTGTAGACTTCTTCAAAGTGTCTTCCCATGAGGGTCATGCTTAAAGCTACACCATAAGGGGAACACTTTGGATAATTCTTCAAGTACTCCTATTACTTTTATAAATTTCTAGAATTATTCTAGAGATGACATCAATGACAACCAATTTTTCAACAAGTCCAACAGGTACAACAACAGTGGAATTGTTGTGATCAGTATCCAAGTGGGAGATTATTGGTTGTGGAGTCTAATTATCTTCTTAATTAAAAGGTCGTGTTTCAGCCACATTTGGACCCCATTACTTAACAAGGGGTGTGGGGGGGATTTATCTCCCACATATCTCACAAGGGGGGTCCAGGGGGGTGGCAATAAATTTTGTATTCCCCCTTGGTGGGTGATTCAGGTGCAACATCCCTGAATTGAAATTTTGCAAAAAAATTCCTTATAAAATATTGTAATTTTGTAGTCAATCTAGACCGTTCATTATAAGGTCACATATATGATGGTAGAATTTATGTTATGGATTTTTTCCCTAGAAGGAAACCCTCTTTTATGTATGAGGGAATTGTATTGCGGCTATGTGAGTGAGTGAATATTGTATTCTGAGAGAGGAGACTATGAGAGAAAGAAGAGGAATTTACAGCGGGTATGATGTAGATTGTATCCCTTCATTTGTTGGATAATAATAAAGGAAGGACCTGGAAATTTATCTAGTGGGCATAGCCCACACCTGGTGAACCACGTATATTTTTGTCTCTACTATATTTTGTATCTTCTTTGTTTTATTTCCGCATTTGTTTTATTTTATTTCTATGCAATCTTATTTTTCTAGTAGTTACCTTGCGCCAAGAAGTATGTGGCTTGTATATCTTCACAGGTTCAAACAAGTCACTCATAGGCCAATCATATTTGATAACATTATATGTTTTAGGACACTGACATTAAGGAATATTTTTTGGGATATAGAAACAATTAAAATTCAAGTGAAGATCTTCTAAGTTTAGAGTTTGGAGTCACAAACACCCCCTTAAGATTTTCTCTTGGGATAAGGAGGTATAAGTTTCTATAGACTTACCTAGTTTGAGCCTTTCATCAATTTATGCATGCACTCTATGGGAAAATATGTTCAAAAGTAACAGGAAGCTGGAAAGTTAAAACATCAACATATATTAGTGAAAATCAATGATAACAAGCTATTTTGTATTTCTAAAAATAAGAGGAACTTCTCTTAACCTCATCAGAGGTGATGAAAGGAACTTCTTTGAAACTCATCGAAGGTGATGAACAAAATTTATTTGAAATTCATCGGCGAAGTTAATAGGAATACCTCTTATGGAATCATATCACTTGAGAACAAAGTTGTCGAAAATTCAAAGCACTTGCGACCAATACCTTTGATGCCTCCAATGAACTTAAAAGAAAGTTTGTCGATGAGCACTCAACATCAAAAAAGAGAATGAGAGATCAAACAAGAGATGCATTAACGATAGTGGGATAGATTTGATGGACAAGGTAAGTAGCTTGAAAACTAGAACAATCTATTGAAATTGAATTAACTGAAATTTACCATAAAACCAAACCCTATCACCTGAAACCAAACCTTCATGAAACTGTTGCGCAACAAACTCAACATGAAATGCACCTATGATAAGAATACAATGTAAGTTCAAGTACCACAATGATCACTGGAAAATCCATATTGTGTGATGCAACCAGGGCTCCCCCAACCATTTTCTCTCCAACATAATAAATCACCGTGTCTTTGCTAACACACCTAACACCATAGTTAATTATGTAATCTTCACCGACGAAATGGAATAGTTCCCAAGATAGGCACTGGTTCACACCTAGAAAAGTTCATAAATTGGCCTCTGTTTTACACCAAAGAAGTTCATTCAATGAGTTCCCACTAACTTCTTCTATGAAAATCAGAGGAGTTCCCACTAACTCCTCTGATGAGAGACATGACCCTCCAGACTGTTGTTCGTATTTTGGTCATAACATTTGACTCGTGTGTCCATTTCACACGTTCTTTATACCGTTGGAAAGGTCTTTCCAAGATATATCACTTCCTAGTTATATTATTGGATAAATTCCTAACCAATTGTATTAATTTTTCAGGATTATTATCTAGTACCTTGCATATAGCCTTGGATAACACAACACCTAAACTGTGATTAGACGAAATAGGGATTGAATTCAAGGAAGTTTACTTGAAATTTAAGTTATTTAATGCTTCAATTATATGAGTTCAAATTCCTAGTTTGAATAGTTTATTTATGTTAGGTATGAATGCCAAGGGGAGGTCATACTCAATATCTGTGCATGCGGTCTACAGCCGAAAATGATAAAGCATTAATAGTGGTAGTGATGGTTGCAACAACAAGGAGTAGCAAAAGAAATCAAACCCAAACAAATGAGGAAAGAGACCAAACACTATAACGATTGAATTCCCCAATGTCTGAGCCAATTGTTACTATAGATGAGGTGCACTACATCCAAAATACATGATGGTCCACCGGTGCTACAAGACAAATTCGAAATGTAACTTTCGTTTGTTCCCTCTCATCATTACAAAAGGAATAAAGACGAAGGATGGGAAATGAAAGGTCATGGGGTAGGAAAAAGGCCAAGAGTCATATTGAGCCTCAATAAATACTAAAATGGCACCTAAATAAAGGGATTTTGGCTCTTCAAACATTGTACATTTATGAAATAATTTAGGAATACAGTATCAACTAAAATGGAGAAGCCATTCTTTGGAGATTTGATGTACTATTTCTGAAATTATTAATATTGAGAATCCCTTAAGGCCATCTTTTGATAGGGAGAAGAACTTTCATGTGTCATTTTTTTCCTATGATCTATTTCAAGTGGAATGTATGTTGTTCACATGGGTTGTAAGGACATGTTTTTTTATAGACTATTCTGACGTAATCTATGTTACTCTTACAGATTTCTTACCCTTTCTTATATTTTATTCCTTGAGTACTTGAGTTTTTGATGTATGCATAGATGTGATTTAGAATTTTCCGGTTATGTCTATGTATACATGTGTTTCTAACTTTGCACCTTCATGACAACTATCTGAGTGGGGTTTAAGTAGAATTTAGTTTCATTGCAGCTCATTCACTTATGTTAATTCGCTCCTAGCTAGGATAGGATAGATTAAGAATATATTAGACCTACATTTACATAGTCTTCACCTACATCTTCCATTGCATAACCATCCATCATTCACCATCATCAGTAGATCGGGCCACAACCTGTAAAACCAAAACTAGAAATGGTTGTCGGGACAAAATCCAGATGGGTTCCCTATTCCAAATGGTGAGAGGTCTAATTGGGACTTCTTACTGGGGGTAACCCCTGCTGTTAACAAAGGGTGATTTTTCACCCTTCAACAGGTTCCTATGGGATCTAAAAACCCTTGATATGACATCTTTAGATAATGCATTGCACGTGCCAATCCAGTTCTTCCAACTTTCATCCATGTCTCTCTTGGGAGAATATTGACTTGGGACCCAAAGTTTACCACAACTTGATTAACTAGGTAGTCGTCAATTAATTTCAAGATCAGCTTGGGGGTCATAATCATCACTGGGTTGATATTGAGACAATTTCCTTAGGATTTTGTAAGATATTTGATCCTCTTTGTACTCTTTTAAAATATTCAAGAGTTCTAACAGTCAACCAACCAACTCTTTTTCTCTTAATAACTGCAAGAACTATTCTAAGACAACGTCATTTATGATGGTTGCATTTTTTCAATTCCCATATGTTGTGGTTTTGTCATATTCATATCTCTTGAAGAAATCCAATGCCTCCCACATTACGTGTCCCTCCAGTTCAGGGTTGGGATAAGTATTTCTACTTCTGAATGGTCAAACCAGTGACTCTTTGCACATATACATTTTTTGTCTAGCTTTGGATCTTGTGACAACATGTAAGTTCTTTGAATTCAAGACTTCATGTTTTTGGCACACTATGCAGAAGGTTCATAGTTAGTTTTTTCATCACCTTTTCTAACATTATAGGACATTCTTCTAACAAGTGATCTCCTATTCCACACATATTACATAATTTGAGGTTGGTCCTTTATTTTAATGGATAGTTGGGGCTTATGTGGTCCTCCTTCCAACAGCTAAAGCAATATGTTCTTGTTTGATCACAACTCCCTCACCTTCCTCTTCTATTTCTTCCATTGAAGCCACCTCTTCCTCCTCTTACTTAGTAACCTCCTCTTTGACCCTGATAACCATTGCCTCTACCCTAATATCCTTCTCTATTACTTTGCTCCATATTCATGTCATCAACCTTGGTATGGTATACAATATGATAGTTTTCTTTGTTTCGACCATTTAACTAACATTCTTATGTCGAGTGGGATGCCTCCTTGCAAATGGAACACCATTTAGGTTTTACATTCTTCGAGTTGTGGGGGGATCCCTAGTATTGTGATTTTTAAGAGATTAATAAATTTCATAGTATAATTCAACTTGAATTCTTCTTACTTATGATTCTCTTTTGAATGGGTCACTATATTTACAATTATCCTTCATGTGACCTTTATTTGGGAAAATTTTGCACCTCAGATCATTTCTTCGCATCTCCATATTTCTCACGGACTATTGGAGCACTTCAATTATTTCCTATAGTTTATTATCAAGCAATGATGATGTCAATGTCCATTCTTCATTAGTTTAAATATATTGAGCCTTCTATAGCACTTCTTCACATGACTGAATCTTGTGCATCCGTAGTGGAGCTTGTATTTTTCATAGTAATCCCAACATGTACAATTGAAAAACCAACTACTCATTAATCGTGTATAGTATTTGCCTCACCAAATATTTGAACCTCTTATCATATACTCGAATGGTTTCTCCCAGCCTTTCCTTATTTATTTAAGTCTTTTTACAACAAGATGATAATCAACTTTTGTTTTAAATAAGGATAGAAAAATTTCCTTTATTTCTTATTTTGTTCTTTGTTGATTTTTAGTAAAATACATATACCATGTTAAGGCTCTTTTCCTTAGGGTTCCCCCAAATTGGACCATTTTATTTTCTTCATCTGTAACATCTAGTGCCCCCCATATTTTTTCACAAATGAACCAATGTCTTTTAGGATCCTCATTGCCTTCATAAAGGGGAATGTGGATATGATCCATTTTATTTAGAATTGGAGGTCTCAACTTTGGAATATTCAAATGTGTTTGTGTTGTTAGCACTCTGTAAATTTTGTCCAGTTGATAGACAAACGATAGAGGTAATTGTTTCAACCTACTTTAGAGATGGGCACTAGCCTACTCAACTCAGAGAGGGCTCTCTCATGTCACTTGATATTTATTTGATAATCAGTGGCTAGATTTAGTTTGTTTTGGGGTTTTTTATAAAGTTGTTGGCAAGGAAGGGGAGGGACACTCAGGGCTATGGAGTCAAAATTATGAAATTGAATGGAAACCTTGACTGGCTTGTAGAACTCTCCAGAGGATAAAGGCTAAATGAGGTAATGAATCTGAGTTGTAAATTGAAATTTGCAGAGTGTAAGAGGAAAGGGGAAAAACAAGTAACTGCATCAGAGCATTACGAAACTAAATTATGAATTAGCTAGGAAGAAACACACGCAATTTAAATTGCTTCAGCTGAGAGCATCAAGAGATGAATTATGGGATTTTAACTATCCAATTCAAACAGAATACAATGTAAATGGAATTAAAGAACACAGGAAATACATACAATGAGGGAAAACAAAACTCATATCACCACCATTAGAATATTTTCATAGAGACTTCAAAATCTTCTGCAAATGTATTCAATTCATCTCTAGAAATTTACAATAGAGTTCAAAACAACTAGAACTATGCCCTTGCACTTCTGCCCACAATTAATACACTCAGAATCTCTAATAGTTATACAATTTGAGTTCTTTCAGTGTGCAACCGGTTACAATAACTGAAATGAAACGTTACAGCTTCTACAATGATTACAAATGACAGTTTTCAGAAGAAGAAAAAAATGTTTCATGATCCTTGCAGATTCCTCTGACACTCCAGCTCCTTCCTCTTCCATGTTCTCTTTCAAATTTCACTTATACTTTTTCAAATATAATTGCATTTATCCATATTCTCATTAAACATTTGGGAATAATATATTTGAAATAAAAATAATTCCCAAATATTTTATATCTTGTAGAATTAAATTTCCATAATTTAATTCATGCCCGTGGTTCTTTAAAACCATGTCTTGTTTTTCCCAATTCACCATTTCACTGTAAAAAACATTTATTGTTACCATTTCACATGAAAAACATTTATTGTGTTATGTTTTTTCCAATTTACTGTTTCACTGTGAAAAACATTTATTGTGTTATGTTTTTTCCAATTTACTCTTTGATCTGTAAAGTGTGAATTTTACCTCTGTAAAAAAATTTCACACGAGGAAGAATTTCTTTTATTGGAAATTTCATAATAATTATTGAACTGCACTCTTGGAAAAATGTCGCACCTAAACCATAGGATAAATGGTTTCATTTATTATATTGGGTTGGAGAAAAGTGGTTTAATCCAAACTTATTTTACCCCCTATATGCTCCACGTAAAAACACGTGTCCAATCACCAAATGACCGGTTTATTCCCCGGCCCGCCTTCACATAATTAACCTCCTCGCTACTTCAATGCCCGATATGTATGTGCACCCTCCATCCAACCTTTGACTTTTCCACATTATAAATTGAGATTCGTGCCCATGATTTGACATGATTCCATAAATTAAATATTGGATTAAATATTAATATAAATATTTTAATATAAAAATATTTATATTAATAATAATAAACCTTTTTTTCTATTTTCTAAGGACTTTGGGCATATGAGGCTTAACACATGACTTTGTGGATAGGATAAGGGTGCTTAATAAAAGGAATATTTTTTATTCTCAACGGGAATATGAAAATAAGGGTAAAAATGAATGAAGTGATGGAACTAAGGGATTTAGATAAGCATTCAGGCCAGGTATAGGTTTGGAATATTTTCCAATTTTTTTACTCATGGTGGACATGAATATTTTGGATGGTCACTTGAGTGAAGCATTTAGGTGATGGGAGCTTGACGAAGCTGGTGAAAAAGTTTGAAAATCTGAGTGGAAAAATAACACAAGGACAAGATGCTTTGGGAAAAAATAATGCAAATTAGCAGGTGATAACATAGGCTCCTATTGGGGATGTTATCCTCCCTGTGAGGTAGAAAAGAACTTGTAGACCCGGTGCTTGATCCATTGGGATGCTCCCAAAACATGTCTGTGTACCCTGCTCCAACCTGTCACTAGTGTCTGCTGAAAACCAAACTCCACACACTGCTCTCAACTGGATATTGAACACTAAATACACCGCTAAAATATGACTATACATACTACTGGAAATCCAAACTGAAAAATACTTGACCAACAAGCTTATTTGCACACTCTTATCTACTCTAAAACTAATAAAATGAATACTCAATCAAGTGATGCTAAAGTGCCAATGCAACCAATCAAGCAATTGGCTTCCCGATTTTTCTCTGATCACATCTTTCTTAAGTAGGTAGACAAATGTAAAAGATGGCAGCTGAAAACACAAGTTGAATCCAAAACCTGAACTTGTGAATGAAACAAACTCCTCCTTCACTAAAAACTGTAATAGGATGGCCACAGGATCTTGAGAACCATGAAAAATCATTTCTTCTTGATGAGCAAAAACAGAAAAACAAGCCTCTTTCATAAGTGTTTGTTGCTATTGCTCTATTTCTTCAGTTTTGGGAACATTTCCAAATGAAATGGAAGCAATAGTTTTGTCTACTCTTCCATGCATATCAACAAAAATATTCATACATTCTTGAACATCTTCAAATATGGAAGCCATATTATGTACATCAAGGATATCCTCTTGTTCATCAAACAATTTTGATTTGATTTTATTAACCTTCTGGAAATTTTCTTAAGGATTGTCATTTTGACTTTCAAATGAATGAATGGAAATAAATTCCTACTCATAACCTTCTTGTAAATGTGAAAGGATAACATCATGAACTATTTCACAGTCTAGATTTCCCATGGATGTATTTTCAAAACTATAATTTTCAAATGAATCAAATAAAACAATTGCCTCTTCATTATCTTTTTGTATTGCAAAGTGGCATACATTGTTTTGTTGCTTTCTTGAAACCCTATGTCATTTGTTTGTTCATTTCTTGAAGTTTCCATAGATGCAATTTTAGAATCCTCATCCATGTCTAGGCCACTTAGAATTTTAACAACCACATCATTCATAGGGGAATAAAGACAACTTTGAAACACTTTGTCTTGCTGGAAATCTTGTTGAATATCTTCAACAAGTTCAGGAGAAGGAAAATGACTTTTAACAACAATTTCTTGATCAACTTCATCTTCAACCAAAGGAGGGGCTACTATTTGTTGTTGGGTTGAAAATTCATAAAGGGCTTATACTATTTCATCATTCATACACTCTTCATCACCAAAAACATTTTCAAGGTACTTAATGAAACGTTCACAAAATTTACAACAATCGTCAAACACCAAGTGTTATCGGATAAATCGGTAGGTGCGGACACTAACAGATCTCCCTAGATCCACCTAGATCTAGAAAAAAACAGGACAGGACACAACTCTTTCCCTAAGTTGCAATCATTGAATCTACTACTAAGAAGGAATGAGTGACAAACCTTTATATCGCTTCCTTCGGTCTCTGTTGTTCCCGCTTCGCTCCGGTGCTCTTGTGAAATCAGGTCCAAGACAACACAAACCAACCAAAGTGAAGATGGCAAAGTATATTCAATGTCAACCTATGCATATGATCAAGGAGTTATGCAATAAAATAAGAATGATTTTATGGGAAAGGAACATGTCGCTGTATTATATTAAATGAAAGTAGAAGATACAACCGGATTGCCTTGATGTCACAAGTTACCTTTCAGTGACTCTTGGTTCCAACACACACACTTTCTCTTCACTCACATGAAGAAGATCCAATACGACTTGATAGACCAAATAGAGTCTTCAAGCTTCTATCCAAACAGAGTTCTTCACACAATTCTTTGACCAATTCTTCATTCAATCTTGCTTAACCTTTTCCATGAGAAACCTTTCAATATATAAGAGAAGGAGAGATGGTTAAATGGATGAGGATGATCCCACTAAATCTGATAAGTCAATAGGATGCCAACCATGCGAATTCCAACTCATTTTCTAGAAGATTCCCTTCTAGAACCTTCGGGACCTCTTCTCTTTTCCAAGCTTTGAAACAGGTTCGCACCCTACCTATAGAGAAGACTACGAACAGTCTGCACCCTAAGTTTGGGTTTCCTACGAGAATGAAGGATTTTCACACAGTATAATATAGGCAGCCTACGAAATCATCTTAAAAATGTGTTTTTGGGAAGAAGACAGTAGTCACTTTTCTCAGGCAAAAAGTCCTTGTGGGAGCCTGAATACATCACTTGTAGAGACATCACCAGAGTGACCAAAATCATGTGTAACAGAATGCCCCCCAAAGTATGAGGCTGGAACTTGTGACAGTTGAAATACTTTATAAAATGTGTGTGTGTGTCAGAAACAAGGAGCACACCTAATCAGAAACCTGTAAACAACCAAGCATCTGCAGAATATAATACCAGTTCTGAGGTAGGCATTCCCATGCTCAGATCACAAATGAATGGAATCATAAACGTAGGTCATGGCCACCAATCATACACCGTGGATCCATGCCGTCAAAATGTTGCATAGCCACCAGGAATACACTGTGGATCTATGCGAGAAGACTTGAATTAAGATGACATAGCCACATGACATACAAAGTGGATCTATGTGCCGATACAAATCATACATACTCCATCGCAGCCTGGATCAAAAAGATGAGACCCAGGGTCTTCAATCCTGTCACCTGAAAGTATGAATCTAACCATGTGATTACATGTGTCGAAGTCAAACATGGTAGAAACCAATTGATTACCGGTCATTGATAAAAACTGTTAACAAGTGCGAGGGAAATCACCATTGATGTCAATGATTCCCAAGGTACCAAAGTACAATTCGAATGAATGCAAATGCATGAGCTGAAGTCGAGCACTCGGTGGAATCTCTCGATCAGGGATCAATGATGTGAAACCCCTATTGAAAGCGAAGAGACCTACCATTAAGGCATGCAGGTTCCAAGGTACTAAATGATTTCTAAGTCTCATTTCCGGATAATGAGTTGGAGTCGATGGAACAAGACTCGTCATAGGAGGGCCTTGATGTATCCCCCATCAATGACACGAAATAAGTAACAGATTTTGAGGATGAAACAAAGTATGAATACGGGTCGAAACGGACACAGGGAAGGCCGACATAGTAAGAATGGAAAACTACAGATGGACGACTCAATAGAGGGCTCGTGTGAACTTCTCTTGAACATACAAATGACACGACCAAGGACTTGGCAGGACTGACTCAAAGATGACCCAAGATATGACCTTTTAGCACATCAAACAAGAGACAAATGGATTTCCCAACCCGGATTCAAATGATGAATAGGGGATGTTATGTTCAAGAGCGACGCTTACTGCCATTAATATGAATACGAAAACACATCCCTTTCCCAAAATGTCCCCCACCATTTCTGGTGAGTACCTCTTTATTTTTACACAAGCTTGAGGAGGATAACATATGCTTGTCGATGTAAGCTCATCCTTCGGATGAGTCCCTCAGAGTATGTTTAAAGAGCCCTAGGAAGGAGTGGTTCGGTCCCATTGCGGGTCTTTCGATGTTTGTTTAACGAGTCCAAGGATAGAAAACTCCAGGGTTTTTCATGTTTTGAGGGTCTAAAAAACACTTAAAGAGAACTCTCCCAATTCCTTTTTTGTAAAAGAGTTCAACGAGACTGAAAAAGTGATAAACTATCGTCCGTCGAACGTTTTTTCAAATACTTTAATGAGCGTGAAAAGAACAAGATTGCTAGGCCATCTTTTCATTTTTATGGAGCGTGAAAAGAGATTTAAAGGATACTCCTTTACGTTCATCGTTTTCGTGTTACCATGACGAGTATGAAAAGATGAGAAAAAGTATACTCGGTTACGTTCTCATATATTTTCGAGCATGAGAATGAACGAAGACTGAGCTCGAGGTTTTTTCTAAAAACCCTAAAAAAGTAGTCGTACATGCGACAAAAGAAAAAAAAACACCCATACCCCCTTGTTCGGACTTCGAAGTTGTGATATCTGCGAAAAACCACACTCACAAGGCTATTAGGGTATTAGGTTTTATAGACAAAGCAATAAAAATAATATAAAAAATCAATAAAAAATAGTAAAAAGTGAATAAATATGGGTAAAAGGGGTTTTTTACCATTTCATTGTGATTTTGCCAAAAAACGTGTCCAACATACCCCATTTTCCCCAAAATTTCTTTGCTCGATTGCGAGAGGCACAAGCAATCATTCGGCAAACCGTTTCAGCCAACGAGGTAATCTCTTTATTTTCTAACTTTTCCATGGTTTATTTTTGGTTTTTATTAGCAATTTTTTTGGTTTGAGCCCATTTTAGGGTCGGAACATGCACCCAAGAATTCTCGCAGGTGGGACATGCAGGACCTGCGAGAATATAGGATTCTCATGGGTGGCCTTCAGGGCACCTGTGAGAATCTCACACTGTGCAAAAGGCTCACTTGCGGGGGCCAAAAAATGGATTTTGAAGTAAGGTTTTGCTCAATAAAAATTATGCAAGAGTTTAAAACAAGTTGTTGACTTCCCTCTCATGGCTCTTTTGCAGGTGTTTGACCATCA
>WSFP011532153.1:0-11996 GCA_009831015.1 Picea engelmannii
TAAAAATTACAAGCTACAATTGCACAGTGTTCAAGTAAGACAACAACATTCTGATGTACATGACATCCTGTAAAGATAACAAGAGGAAAGATTTTTCCAAGGAAAGTTAATCTTTTAGGAACAAAGGGAAAATCAGAGGCTGCATAACATGAGATTTAGCAAATGTCTAGAGTGAGGTGAAACGTAGAGCAGAAGCAGAGAAGAATGACAGAAAAAGATGATGCAGACCAGAACAGATAACAGTGACAGGGGGAGTCATCCACACATGAGAATTGATAAAGGAGTTCGAGTAAGATAAGTGAGCAATTTTGAGTATTCTACAGAAGATACAGTGGAAAATGAAGATGAACAGGTCAAAGAATCAGAAAGAGAAGACTCTGGCTTAGATACAAATATTCTGCAGGCCTAAAATGAGAGAGTCCATCCCGTCAGGGGGAGTTTGCATTGAGTTAATATCTAATACCTTCTAAAATACTACAACAACTCAGGGGGAACATGTTCTCTTTGACATTGATGTCAAAGGGGGAGAAAAGAATCTGGGTGCCTGAATCTGGGTGCTTTTGTTGCCATCAATGCCAAAGGGGGAGATTGTTGGAAAATGTTTAACAGGTAGCATATGCTTGTCATTGATGGCAAGTACAGCAATGAAGATGGCATGGGTGCAGGAAGAATGTACAAAGGATTATTGGCATGTTTTACAGGCAGCATAGACTTTTCATTGATGGAAAGTACAGTAGTGATGATGGCTTGAGTACAATAGTGAAGATGGAAGGTTCAGAGAGGTGAATGATCGAAAGCAGACGTCATAATCCTTTAAGGATTTGAGGAGAATAAGCTCAGGAGGAATAGCATTCTTATACGCGCAGGAATCTCAGGAAAGAGACCGAGAGCCGTCGGATCTCATTCGGAAATCCCGACAGCTGTTGGATCGGGAGAAGCTGCGCAGATGTTAAGTGCAGGAGCTGGCGTGCAGAAGAAGTGATCTAAGCCGTCAGATTGGAAGCAGATACCCGTCAGCCACAGAATCTGCAGAAAGTGCACGGAGGTTAAGCCCTAGTGTGCAGAGGAGAAATCTCGGACAAGTCATCGGGATATTGGAAAGAGAATCCTAGCCGTCATATCGGACAGGAGCTGCACAAGGTTTATCATCGGGAAAAGCCAAGGTGAAATTCTGACGGGATCTGGACAGTCCATTCGTATGGATGCGTGGCAGCCAGGAGGCTTCATCGGAGATTCGGGCATCGGGACTTTGAAATGTCCAAATCACTTCACATCGAAAACCCCAAAATCGCGATATGCGATTTCACGATTTGATCGCATCCATTAAAGAAAGCTTGAGATATGGACCGTTGATTTTTCTCATCGGAGAATCGGGAATCGGATTTTCACAAGTCTCGTGAACAATGACAATGAAAACCCCAAAATCGCGATATGCGATTTCGCGATGTAATCACAGCCGTTGGATAAGAAGTGCATCTGAACCATTGATCCAACTCACGACAGCAGACCACGTCAGCAAGGGACACGTGGCACAACCAGGGAATGACAGGTGTCAGGCAGATTTAACACTTCAGGCACATGAAAGTCACGAATCAGAGTGACACGTGGCAGGATCTAACACGTGTCAAAACACCTGTGACGTCAGCAGAGGCATCGGCGATTGGGACTTTGAAATGACAAAGTCACTTGATATCGAAAGTCTCGAAATATCGAAGGGATCGGGACCGTCCATCTGAGGGACAGGTGTCGAAGATCAAGGTGTCGTCGACATTTTGTTCATCGGGAAATCGGGGATTCCGTTGACAAGAGTTTTGTGCAAGTCAGAATCGCGATCCGCGAAACCCCGATGAGTGGGGGCCAGATGTTAGCACAACAGGGAAGGAGGACGGTGGCGTAGTGGAGGCCAGCTTTCAGAGATATGGTTGCGGTCACGGGTAACGGTCACATGGACCAGGGCTCAGCCAGGAGGGCTGAAGCACATCGTGAATCGGGAAATCGCGACTCCCATGGACATAAACTTTATGTCATCGAAAGTGCCGAAATCGTGATATATGAAATCCCGATTTGATCTGAACCGTTGGATCAAGAAATGATCGGAGGGCTACTGAGGCACGACACAATGAGTTCGACTGTTAGAGAGAAGATGAAGAGTCTCAACTACCAGAGAGGCTGAGGAATCTCAACATAACACCCAGTGATGTTGAACGCGTGTGAAATGGGCCAGAGAAGCTGAAGAGTTACCATGAGTATCAGGTAGAGCACTCGAGAGGTGGAGAACATGGGCATGGTGTGAGCATGAGAGTGGGGCACACATTGCATGCACGAGGTGCACAGAAACTATAAGTACAGAGTGCAGAGAAGAGATGAGGTTGTGGTTGCCATTGTTGTTAGAATTGTTGTGGTCGGTGTGTAGAAGGATTGAAGTGTGAGCAAGGAGGCAGAGCACAGGAGTAGAAATACATAGCAGAGGAAGGTTGCATTAAAGGGACATGATGCAGAGAGTATAAATGGAGAAGAACAGAAAGTGCAAGGAGGGTGCAGAAGACACTGATGCAGACAGGGTAGAGAAGTGCAACAGAACAACGACAAGACTGGTAAGCCATTGAATAACTTTATTGCGCTGTAATGAGTTTAAGTTACGAAGATTAATATTATAGGGAGGTTGGGAGGTTCTCGGGAGGACTGTTGTCCTCAGAGGTTCAAGTGGGTTCTTGAACACAGGGAGTTGTAGCTTCCATCTGGTTGCAGCTAGAGAAACCAGGGTGGCAGGGTTGTGCAAGGGAGAACTCTTGTTCTCTGTTATACAGGTTGGTGCCTGTATGATTGGAAGTTGGTGCTTCCATCCAATTGGTGCTAGAAACAGTCAGGGAGTTGGTGCTTCCTTCTAGTTGGTGCTAGAGAAACCAGGGAGTTGGTGCTTCCTTCTAGTGGGTGCTAGAGAAAACAGAGAGTTGGTGCTCTCAGTAAGTTGTAGCTTGCAAAACAGAGGTTGTAGCCTCATTATGAGTTGGTTCTCATATGTATGATAATGTAAAGAATGTAACTATTACTTATCATATAAAGAAAAGAGGTTTTTACCCTATATGGGTTTCCTCAGGAAATATTTGTATCTGTGTTTCTGATATATGTGACTGATGCTGAATGAGCAATTGTTTATTTCCCTGCATTATTGTGATCATCATTTAGTGTTTCAGCAAAGAGTTTAAAAGAAGCATAATTGTTTAAGCACGGTAACAACTGATTCACCCCCCCCTCTCAGTTGTCCAACACTCCTACCTTTAACTCATCTATATTGAAGGAAAGCATTATGTGTGATCAATGCAATCCCATTTGAAATTGGAAACTACGATAATTGGTATACTCATTGAAACACAATTAGAAATGGATGTGTTCTATGAGGAGGGAAATAAGGAGAACCAACTTCTAGAAGATACCTTTCATGGGCCATCTTTCTAATATATTTCTTTGTTTATAATGTTTTTTCAAGTTGTTTTATTAGTAGGACACATTATTAGGAAGTATACCTATTAGGATAGTCAATATACTTGCTAGATAGATGGATATAGGATTTTTTGAAAAAAGGAATTTATCATTTTACTTATGGGCTATAACCATAATTATTTTGTATAAAAAAATTGTCAAATTTTACTATCACCCATTTTTAAAATATAAATATTACTTGCTATTATGAAAAGGAAAATACTACTTACAAGATAGTGAAGGATAATTCAAAGAATTGTCTTGAACACTTTTTCTGTTATTTTATTCTCATGATCTACAAGGAAGGGAAGGATTACCTTCTATTAACATCATTATTTTTAGGGTAGAGTTAGAGTTTTGTCCATGGTTTTTAGAGTTATGCCTTAGTCTTGGGAAGACCAAGGCATTCCTAAATGAGTCATAGTGAGTGTGTTATGTTCACGAAGTCATTAATAAAATAAAGGGTAATATGCATGTCAATAGAGACTTAAGTCATAGGTTTGAGTCAAAGGGTGTTGTGTCTATCTCATAATACACCATCAAGGGATTTACGAGTACATAATGTTGAAATATTTGTAAAATTTCTTATGTTCCTAGTTTAAAATCATATCACAAAGTGGGAAATTATGTTTAAAAAGTCAATTCATAGGTTAGGGATGAAAGTCATGTCAAAACATGTATCATGGTTCATCATCACACCTGATAAGGCTAGAAAAAGGACAATGATTACACTTCATGTTATTTGTAGCGTTGGAAAGCTTCAAACATATGTGCACTGAGCACATTCACTGTGCAAATTACTAATATTGACTTGGGAGGTATTTTCATATATGAACAAGTACTTTATTTTTCAAATCTGCGCCTTATCTACTCACGCATGCACATTTTCCACCTTTTTCCTATTTGTATGCACCCTCGACCTGTGCATAAGACATAATCTCCTGAGATAGCTTCACATCCCTCTTCTATGCAAAGGATCCCCCTCACTATGCAAACACTGTGAAGATTTCCCTCAATATGCAAACCCTATGTGGTATGATTCGCTACACAAAGTGTGTTGCTCTATTTTTTGCTACGCATCCCTTGTTCTCTTTGTCATTGTGAAAAAACCTTTTTGAGCCCATTTTTTTATGAAATCTTATCCCCTGAATAAGTTTTCCTCTCATATAACAAGGTATGTTTCACCTATTCAAGACAAACCCTAGCCCTGCCAGTTTGTTGCGCAAGCTTGCATGTTGAGTTTTAAGACATATATTCTTTGAACAATTTGAAATTTACCTTGCAAATAAGATATCACAGAACCATGAAATCACAGGAAAAGAAGAAATACAAGGGAAGAAATGTGTTGAGGTATGAGCCACAAGATTTGACTTTGGTAAATTCAGACCTTGCCTACATAATGTATTTTGAGCAAGTTAGGTGCATAAGATTTTTTGAGAAGATCCAAGGGTATAACATGCAGCTCACAAAGAAATTTTCCATGAACTTTAATGGTGTCCAGACAACCATTGTTGAGGTCAATGTTCTAGTATCGGAGGATACCATAGAAGTTGCAATAGATATTCCAATACAGGGAGAGAAATGGTTTAAAGGTATGCCTCCATAGATTATGTTGTATATTAATTTTCTCAAGCCTCAGTATAGAAAGAAGAATATTGGTGCCACTATCCCTAGGGAGTATGTTTTGGAAACCTATGAGAATATTTTGAGATCAATACAAAGGTATTTTACTTGTGAGGATATTTTTGAAAGGGTATATCAGTACCACATAAGGCTCATCATGAATTTCACGGGAAAAATCCCCCTAAACTTACCCTTTTACATGTATAGAAGCCTAGGAAAAATGGAAAACCAAGTCCAATATAGGGTTGACCATCTTAAGAGAATCCTGTTCCATTTATCCTTGGTGAAGTTGTTAGTGGGTGAGGAGATAAGAAATATAAACATGTACTGGGATTCCTTCTTAACCTCAACAAATATTCCCCTAGATCCCAAAGGAAATATTCCATTGTCTGCTAAAAGACTGGCTTCTAGTAACTCAGAGTGAAAGGAGGAAGTACTACTGAAAAAGGAAAAGGAAAAGAGATTGAGGGTTCATCACCAAACCATCTATTTCTGAAGAAAGGTAGGAAACTACAATTCACTAATGAGACAAAGGAGACACAGGCTCCTAGTAAACCAGTCACAAGGTCATCTTCTAGGAGTCTTCTCATACCCATAGTGTAGACAATTTTTTTTGAAGTTGTAGCTCAAGATATGAATCAAGAGAAGCTAAAGTCAGGGGAGAAAGATTCAAAGGTCAGGGAGATGCAACAACAACTTAGGGAAGCTCAACATGTTATAGCTCAGTTTTACCAAGAGAGAAAAGAATTGAAGAGGAAGCCAACAGAGAAGGCTTCTGAGGCATAAACACCAAAAACCAAGGAAGATCCTAAAAGTGAAATATCCAAGGGAAAGGGAGTTTTAAAAAGTCCAGATATTACATTTACATTCAAGCCTTCGGCTCCTATAACAAGGTCTTCAGCCAGGAAAAAGGGTGCAAATGTGTAGGGACAACATGTAGCAATGGAAAGACCCCATACATTAGCGGGAGAGGGTGAGAAAACTATGAAATGGTTAAAAAAATAGTTAAGAGAATCCCAATACCTAATTATCCAACTCAGAGAAGAGAAAATGTTATTAGAACAGAGGATACAAAGGCATTTCCAAGAATGTGTACCTGCCACCAAAATTGCTTGTGAAGCACTTCCAATTTCCCAATTCAAATTAAAGAACGATGCATGTTTATCCAAGAAAATTCAGAACTTAAAGAGGAAGAATATGTCATTGAGAAAGACAAAAAGGGATTTAAGGTTGCAAGTGAAAATTGATAAAGAAGGTAAATATAGACTAAACCTTCTTGCTGAAATGGAAAATATATGAGTGAGGAAGCCTTACAATTTTGTCTTTTCGGGTATGAGGTCATACCAAGTTTGTGTTTATGTCATAGAAGTTGTGGGAAGCATGAATTTTATGTTGGAGAAAGGTTTTTGCAAGGGTGACAACATAAAACATTTTTGGGCACAGTTGTTGTTTTGACTAATAAATTGGCATACACAACACTTGCATAGTGATATGTTTTCTACGCAAATGTTGTAGACTCATATGATTAAAAAAAACAAGATGAGGTGAAAGGCATATGATCTTTGAGGTAAATACACATTCCCATTCATTTTCTTCCACCTGGATCTGCACGAGTTACAATAAAATGGAGTTTTCTACGCAAATGTTGTAGGTAGCCCTTGTGCAGCATTAGCCCAAATTTGCTACTCAAAGGTGGAAGAGTTTCTCAACAACACATGGGATGCCTCAGAGTCATTTCCAGATGTAATCGGTGACTCATCACAATATCATATTCAATTTTTTCTCAATATGTATGATTGTAAAAAATATTTTGTTTTACATTTAAGATGGTCAAAATAGGATTTACTATTTTTAGTAAAGTTATTTAGGAGTTCTTCTCCTTCAATGTAACCAGATCCATGATTACAGGTGGTCGCAGTTTGACTACTAGTATCCTAGTGTGGAAATAGGCTCTTATATATTTGATCATTTTCGTGTAAAGAGGGGCGCGTTGGAAGAAAGTATAGTAATTTTGATCCTTATTTTAATATTCTCTTAATCTGAACAAAATACAAATGTAGAAGTCCTGAACTTTTTATGAAAAAGATTCTAATGGTGGTGGTCTGAATTCTATACTCTTATTTTTGTATCTACTTCTTGTTTCCTTACTTTCATCTTCATTTTCTTCTATTTAAATTGGATAATTAAAGGGTCTAGAGTTCATATAATGGTGCTTTAGACTCAAGTGATTTAAACTTTGTTTCTCTTCTTAACTAGGTCATAATTCATATTTCATGGTGCTATGATTCTGTTATATGTTTCTTTTCCTCTTCCACCCTACGCAACCAAACTCAAAACTAAAATTTCATCACCTAATTTGGCCTTTGTTCTTCTGGAAATTTATACCTACCAGTCATTGTTTTCATTCGTTTTCAGTGGTTGACTCCATAGCCCAAAATATCCCTCTCCTCCTTTCCAAAAACACTCTATAAAATCCATTCAAAACATTAAAACCTAGCCATTGACCTACCAAGAAAATATATCTATTAGAGACTAAGTGACAAGAGAGAGCCCTCTTTGAACTCTGGATGCTAGTATCTAGTTCTAAAGTGGTTTTTGGTTACCTATGTAAGTTGTTTCTTCAGACAAGAAAATTGCAGAGTACTAACACCTTCTATTCAAGGATCAACTAATATAATTAAAGATTCATAGGGACTAAACAAGATTGATGAAATATTGCAAAATTAGTTTAATTTTTTTTTCATGAAATCAAGCTCCAACCAAGCTATCTGATTTATAAAGTAATAGAGGATATTTGTTTTATCTAAAATTCTAGTCCGAGCATGTTTTTAGAAAATCCCTCCATTATTTGTTGTTATGGGTATTGTTAGAAACACCTCAACCAATATTGTAGTCACGGGTTCTAATGCATACTCCTATGAGCATAAGTTTCCTTCTTGACAAATTCAAGTGTAAATTATACAAAGCCATGTGGTATTCAGTTCTCGATTTAGGGTTTTAAAGGTTAGAAAAACTTATCCAATTTGATGACATTGTTTATCTAGGCGGGGTCTCCTCTATCACTCAAGACTCAAGCTTCAGCCTCCTCTATTACTCCTATGTCCCACTGGCAGGAGTTGTCTATCGCTCTCTATTGGCCAGAGATCTATCGCCTTTATTGCTCTCTATCCTAGCTCGGTCTCCTCTATCTCTCTCTATCAATCGAGAGCTCAAATCTGGTGAGGGTACATGAGTGGGTCATGAAAAATCATGGGTTTGGTGTGTGCAGTCTTGCGTTTTGGTTTGGAGAGGTCATGACATTGTGTGGGACATGTGCTTTAATTGTTTTTTGTTATATGTTATATAATATATTATAGACATTATATATTACATAAATTATATATTATATAAATTATATTTTATTATATATTATATTTTATTATATATTATATATATTATATCCATTTCATAGATATGGGTTTCAAATTCCTACATGGATAGATAATGTTTATGTTAAGTCTAGATCCTATATAGGGGTTAGGCTTTTCCATAAGAAGTCTATCTTAATGTGATACTCTAGACATATGCCATGAAATTAGTCAACTTGTTGAGCATAATGCATTCAAATCTTTGTTAGGTTCAACATGTATACATGTTTTTCATAAAAAAATGTTTTAGATAGATCATCTCACTATAAGTCAATTCACAAAGGAATGATCTCGCTAAGTATACTAGGAATTAATAAGGGTAAATAATCAATTTATTGAATAATTATATGAGAAGAGAAAAAAAATTGACCACTCAAGTATGGGTATCGTAAAAAAAATTGATCAAAAACATAAGTGATCAACACACTTCCTCTTTAGTGTTGGAGAGTGTATTTCTACTCCAAGGAGGATCCTTGATATCCAATATAAGTCATATTGCTCATAGGATGTAGGAATTCATATTACACTAACTACAATTGAAAAACTTGCCAATGCAACTTGGCTAACTAATACACATACCAACAATAACTAAGAAATTTAATGCAGGTGTTAACATTTACAAAATGTTAAATAATGAAACAAAATTTGTGTGAATATTAACTACTGATGTTTAACTCTAGTTCAAGTGTGTATGTAAGCTATCATTGATAATGAAAGAGAAGCTACCACTTTTATGTACAATCACTTACAAAATAATATGGAGGTGGAGGAAACTATTGCTATGATTAGGGACTCACAGATTAAACTCTCAAGCTATATCAAATCCTTTTATAGGACATGATTCCCTAGACTGAACCAAGAAGGCACCAACATTGAATCTATTAAAGAGCGTGATATTGCAACCTAGGTGGAATATGTGGATAGTGTCCTTTTAAGGACTTTGTTCCCTTTTGAATTCTTTATGTTTTGTCATTTTATATGATTATTATGAAAATGACATGTTCACCAATATACATATACCTTCTAGGTCACTAAAACATGGCTAGACATATCAAATCCTACTTGGTTAATCTATTTTGTTGATTTTAGGTGTAATTTTTGAAAACTATAGAAAAACTTAAATATAATTTATCTTAATTACATTAATAATGTTTCTAGCCATTAAAATTAATTTTAACTAAGAAATATTTATTACTTTGTAACATTGGGCATCATTGACATTAGATGGAATGGATGTAGGTTGAAAGTGAACATTTTGCATTTAAAAAATAACCCATATGTACTCATCAAAAAATTCAATATAGTTATCAAATTTAATGTTATTAAAACAACAACAAGAAACATAAAAACACTAAATATTATACATAAACAAAAGTATGGTGCCAAAATGTCTATATGTGAGATATTCCAATAAAGAAAGATATTGTAACTAGTGCTTCATTGATGGAAACCATGATGGATGCATCACACAATAATGCAAATACTATCAAATCATAAACACTACACATGGGAAATAATTAGATTTTACAAAAATAACACAATCAACTATCTAAAAACTTGTAATTTGTAATTATATGTACACCATCAATTAAATCTATAGATATGATTTCATATTAACATCATCCATGATACCATCATGTACATGAGCCTCCAAAGGCCCACAATAAGTATGCTTGCAACTTGATCATTGATGAAGATCGCATGAACTACGATTAAAATTCCTAGCATGTCCATGTGACCTCATCTAACTAGAGTTCACTGCATGGACTAAAAGCCCAAACGGTCCCCCTCTATCACCAAGTTGAACATTGGATAAATATATCACTTGGTGAGATAAACAAATGAATTTGTTATGCTTAATTGAAGTATGGGTCAGGATGGAAATTGATGTTTGGGTTTGATGAATGTTATCTAAAATCAAAATATACTAGATAGGGGAGTTATGCCAACACCAAGGAGGGTGAGACCCTTTGAAAGGGACATCCTTGGAATTATGTTGATATTTTCTAGACCCACAACCTAACCCCCATAATTCTCCAATGTCAAAGTAGTTGACATGGTGACCTAAAACAAATTTGGCCTGGAATTTTCTAAAAACAGAGTGGAAAATTTTAGTTATTATGATGTAGGTTCATCATCAGGCTCATGCAATCAATATCAAATATTTTATTTAATTTGAATTTTCTATTTTTTATCTACATATATTAGTATTAGAAATAAATATTCCACTATTACTAAGTACTAATTGTCACATGCTACATAAATGATAAAAGTAAAATATTTAAATGTTAAATTTGGTTTAGTCGAAAAGAGATGGACCACAAACTATGTAAGGAATATGTAGAAATACCTTGTGAGGAGGTGAAGAGTTACAAATATTGTTACGATACCATGAAAACTAAATAATCTAAGAGAAAATTTTAAATATATTGAATTATGAAAGGACGACAGTTATAGTAGTTTGCAATAGTAGAAGAAAAGTTATAGTAGTCTGCGCGACTTTTTTTGGGTTTTGATAGAATAACCAAAGAATATTTGATTGTCAAACTGTTTGTTTGAGTCATATTTGAGTCTGGAAACCCTCCCATATTGTCAATTCATGTGTGTTGTGCTAGCATGTCAAATTTCAATCCATACAAGCACAAATTGAATTTTTTTTAACATTGGCCCCATTCACATTAATTATTCTATAGGCTTGTTGTTTGATTGTCAAATTGTTTTTTTGAGTCATGTTTGAGTCCAAAAACCCTCCCATACCATCAATGCATGCATCTAGTCTAACCATGTCAAATTTCAATCCTACAAGCACAAATTGAAGTAAAGTTAGGGGTTGTAATCTTTACATATTTCTAACACTAAGGGTTAGGGGTTGTAATGATTATGTATTTCTAACAATAAGGTTTGTACGGTTAAGGGTTCATAGAGTTTGAAGAGTTACAAATTAAATTTTATAATGTTTAAGTTTTGTAGTGGTTAACCATGAAGTGTTATAATGGATATAATATTATGGTTAGGGTTTATATCAGTTATGGACTATAGTGCTCAAGTGTCATGGATTATAGGTATTAGTTCTAGTAGAGGTGAAGTGTTTTAGAGGATATGGGTTGTAATTATTAGGTATTAGTATTTATATGAATTATAATTATTAATATCATTGGTGTTATGCGAATTAAAGGTATATATGAATTAAGGGTAATACTTGTTGTATGTAGGACAAATTAGGGAGTATAAGGTTGAGGGTTTGGAATTTAGGGGTTATATTTGTTAGAATTATAGAGGCTAGGGGTTATAGGGATTATATGTTATATATGTTATAGTTACTACGAGTAGTAGGTTATTAAGTCTCATGTATCATAAGAATGAAGGGTGGTAAATATTATAGTGTGGGAGATATATGGGTTATAGAGGATATGTATCTAGATTTATATGGTTCATTTGTATTAATTTTTTTATGGTTTCCTTGTATTAACATTTTTATGGTTTTCC
>WSFP011532159.1:0-11996 GCA_009831015.1 Picea engelmannii
GCCAGAGAATTGGGGAGTTGGAGCTTCCCTCAGGTTGTAGCCTGAGAAACTAGGGGGTTGGATCCTCCTTCCAGTTGCAGCTGGAAAACAAAGGAAGTTGGTGCTTCCAATGAATGTAATTCTTCAAGACATATAAGAAAAAAATTTCTGTGGTTTTCTCTCAATTTGGGTTTCCACATAAAACACTGGTGTACTGTGTATGTGTATGATTGTTCATTGCTTATTTACTCTGCAGTTATTGGATAATAATGCTTCATTGATATAACACTTGGATTATATGGTTAAATTGCTCTATTACTGATTCACCCCCCCTCTCAGTAATCCAATAGCCACACCGGATGACGATCGACCGATGAAACTGAATGCCCAACTCAGTGAGAAAATGTTGTAGCCACATAGCCTGAATGGTTATGTTAACTACCCCTCTGTACTCTACCTTGGATGAAGATAGAGCAATGACATCTTGCTTCTTTCTCAACCAACAGATAGGCCCGAAACCAAGACTGAGTGAGTAACCAGATGTGGACTTGCGATCAGTGCTATTGCTAGCCTAGTCAGAATCAGTAAACCTGATGAGATCTAATGTAGAGTCTGTTGCATAATGAATCCCAAAGGTGATGGTGCACTGAACATATAGAAGGATATGCTTTGCAGCTTTCCAATGTACCTCATGCGGCTCCTACATGAACCTGGAAACTGCGCCAACTGCATAGGAGAGGTCTGTTTTGGAGTGTGTGAGATACAACAAGCTCCCCACTAGCTGTCTGTACAGTGTGTTGTCAAACAGTGGAGTATCCCCAACATCCTCAAGTTTGACTCCTGATAGGAAAGGAGTCGGAGCAGACTTGCAGTTTGTCATGTGAAATCTCTTAAGGATATCTCATGCATACTTGGCCTGAGACAGTTTGATGCTTGATGCGTCCTAACTGATCTCGAGTCCAAGGAAGAAGTGTAGTGGACCCATGCCCATCATCAAAAACTTGTCATGAAGAATCCTCTTGACTGTAGCAATCACTAAAGTCAAGCAAACGATGATCAACAAATCATCAACGTACAAAACTAAAAGTAGAAGTGAATCAACCGTCCTGAGCATGTAGACATTCGGGTCTGATTTACAACGTACAAAGTTCCGTGACAATAGGTAGGAGTCCATCTTGGCATACCATGCCCTCAGAGCCTTCTTGAGGAAATACAGTGACTTATTCAGTCGACAGACCAAAGATGAGTCCTGCATAAATCCCTGGAGATGCTCCATGTAGATATCCTCAGAGAGATCACCGTGAATAAATGCATTCTTCACGTCCATATGATGGACTCCCATCCCTTGGCTGCCGCAATGGCAAGTGCCAATCATATGGAATCCATCTTCGCTACTGGAGTGAAGGTCTCATCATAGTCAATACCATGAACCTGCTGAAAGACTTTGGAAACAAGCCTGGATTTGTATCTATTGATCTGTCCATCCGTTGCACTCTTGGTCCTGTAGACCCATATGCATCTGACAAGTTTCCTCCTAGAAGGAAGGGGAACCAGATCCCAAGTATGGTTCTCATGAAGGGAGTTGTACTCCTCTTGCATGGCGGATTCCCAAAAGGGATTTCCAGCAGCCTCGCCATAAGACTGTGGATCTGAAGACTGAACCAAGAAAAGATTCCTGGAAGGCAATGGTTCAGTGGCAGTGAGTGCAACAAGAGGCTCCTAGAAATCAGATCGAGTCCTCCTAGTATCAGCTGGATCACCAACGAGATCCCCTGCATCTTGAAGAATAGTTTGTGCCCACTTCGACCTCTGCTCTAGCTCTGCAACTACATTTGGATGCTTTGAATCTGCATCTGACTGTACCGACTCTAAATCTGAATCATCTGAGTCCTCTGAATCATAACTCTCATCTGAAGAAGATTTGTCATGTGCATGCTCATAATCTAAGACAGGTGGAAGAGTGAAGGTGTCTGCATGCGGTTGCTAAGGTACATGCAAGACACTTTCCTCGAATTGGACACTACGCTCAATGATGAGTCGGTCCGAGGAAAGATCAATAAGTTGATATCCCTTCACACCGTCGGGCTATCCAACAAAAATGCACTCAGTGCTCTATGGATCAAGTGCCTTTCTCTTTTCAGAGGGAATCTTGGCCCATGCACGTGAACCCAAAATGAAAAAGTGGGTTACTTCCAGTTTGCGGCCACTCCAAGCCTCGTAGGGGGTCTTATCCTTGACAGATCTATGGGGAGATCTGTTTTGGATGTATGTTTCATAGTTAATTTCTTCGGCCCATAGTCTCTGTGGTAGTGACTTTTCATGCAACATGCAAGATGCCATCTCCTTTAGAGATCTATTTTTCCGCTTAACAACTCCGTTTTGTTGTGGAGTATAGGGAACTGTGTGTTGCAAATGAATCCCGACCTCATGGAAAATATTATGGATCTCATGATTTACATAATCTCCTCCGTTATCAGTTCGGAGTACCTTGATGTTCTTTCCATACTGTGTCTCAACCAGGGCTTTGAAATCTTTGGGGTGTTGAAAGACCTAAGATTTTTTCCTGAGAAAGTAGATCCATGTAAAATATGAGAAATAATCAACAAAAATGAGAACAAACCTTTCTTTTTTGATCGATGGATGTGGAAAAGGACCCATAAGGTCACCGTGGATCATATCTAAAGGTGTAGAGGCTCTCCGAGACTTTCCCTTGTCGAATTTATCTTGAGGGTGTTTCCCGAGAACACATCCCTCACACACTCCCTTGGAGAAATGGATGTTTGGTAGACCATCAACCAATATGTGCTTGCTAAGCTGTTGCATGTATATGAAATTCAAATGTCCAAACCTTTCGTTCCATATCCTACTACTTTCATCAACATGAGTAAGCAGTAAATCAGAATCAGGTTCAATGAATTCAGAAAACGTATACAATCTAGACTAATGATTTACCTCACCGGTAGCAACCCTGGAGTTGGTTTGCATGTCCTAGATGTCCACGAAATTTGGTGTGAATATGAATTTCTTTCCGGTGCCAAAATTCGTCATCTAGTACATGGAGAGAAGGTTGATAGAAAGTTTGGGAACGTGCAACACATTCTCGAAGATTTTGTTGGTGAGTTTAATCCTTCCTTTGTCGGTGAATTCGACAGAAGAGTTGTCCCCCATCAGAATAGGAGGACCTTTGCATGCATCCAAATAATAATGTACTGCTTTTGAGGCATCCATTTGATGTGATCCTCTGGAATCAACGATCCAAGCATCATGAGAGTAGTTGATGGCAATCAGGGCATGGCTAGAATTGCCTTTCTTGGATTTTAGATCTTCTGGCTTCTTCTTCTTGGCACCCTCGGGGATGCGATCTCCAAGGTTGTTTTGCTGAAGTATTTGAGACATTATATCTATTTGTTTTTGCATGCATGCTGATTCCGAATGGAATCCTTTGTGACAGTACGTGCATTTCTCTTCTTTTCTTCCCTTTTCTCCTTTGTATCTGGAGGCATCAGTGAAAGGTTTTGTGTACCCTTCATTCTTTGGATGTGCATGAGATTTCCATTTATATTTATCTTTAGATTTATGATATTTGTGGTTCCATCATGCACAATGAGTGCATGCGCCCTTGGGCCTTTGATTGTGACCATGTTGATGAGCTTGGGGTTTGCTCTTGTGTCAGGGATTCAGTAAAGTCCTCAAGAGAAGGCATCTACCAGGTGGCTCTAGAGGTGAATCTGACAGTATGGAATGTGGATACAAATATAGATAATTCAGGACCAATCTTGAAAATAATGGTGAGAACCATTTGTTTCTCCTTCGTCAATTTATCAACCCCGCAAGCTGTGAGTTGCGACAATAAATCCTTGAATTTTGTAAAGAAATATTGGATATTGTCGAATCTTTTTGGATCCAATGTGAGCAGCTCCACCTCCAACATGTGTCCCATCATCTCATCTTGTTTTCCAATGAACCCTTCCAATGTTTTCTAGGCTTCATTGGGAGTCTTACAGGAAGATATGTGAAAAAGGAGATCGGGAGAAATAAGACTGCAAATTGTTCAGAGTGCCTCATCCATGTGATTTAAGTACTTGGATTTTTCTATGGATGATGTTAGTTCTGTATCTGTATTCAAGGTTAACCTGTAAAAGCCTCTGGTTCAGATATGTATGGTTATTTTCTCCTTCCATGCAAAATAGTTGTAAGGTGTAAGAATGAATTCTTTTTGGAAATCCCTCTTTCCGCTATCTTTAATCTTTTTTACCTGCAAAACATTTTGGTGTAGATTTTTCTTAGCAGTCCATCGGCTCTGATACCATGTAAATGTGTTGAAAATGCACATACTAGATCTAGATAAACAATGATACACACATTTGTAGAGAGAATTGGAGAAAGAAGGAGAAGGAGAGAAATAATGAAATAATTCTCATTAACCATTATGAATAATGAATAATTTACACACGATATACTCTGTATAGATCAATGAGTGTATGCTGGAGGAGAACCAATGCGCCATAGTGGTGTTCTAGAGTGATATAGACACACACCAACAGTTACGGGAGTGAACTTCCACCTAGTCTAGTCTCTCAGGCAGTTACAGGAGTGAACTGCCACCTAGTTGAGTTAACTAGTCAACTAGTCTTCAGTTAACTGACTGAACAGAGATTAGTGAGGAGTTAACTTAGGGAATCAAGGCTAATGCACCAGTTTGGTGATGATACCAAGGCAAGGTCGAATTATCATTGTGATGATCCCATTGTTGCATGGTGACAAAACCAATGCAACATCTAAACTCAACTCAACTAGTCAAACTGAAGTGTCAACTGAAAGAGAATATTCTCCAGGTTGAATATTCTCCCCTAAAATATAGGAGACTGGATAATGACTAATTATGACTAATAAACAAGGAAAAACCTTAGGAAAAGTAAATCCTAGGTGTGTGTGAAGTAACTCCAACACAAAGAAATCCAAGCATGAAGAAACATATTTCTTCTACTAATCCATTCTTGAAGGACCTCTTGAAGACACCATGTGGAACTTGGGGACAACAAATCTTATGCAGTCAAAAGATTGAGAAAAAGCTTCTATCAAAATGGAATAAGGTAAAAATGTTCATTTTAACAAATTTTTATATGTTCCTCGTTCGAAAAATAATTTAGTATCTATTTCTTGCTTGGAAGACAAAGGAGATAGAATATCCTTTGTCGATGGAAAAGTTCTTGTATGGTCTAAAGATTCAAAAATAGAAGATGCTAGAGTTATTGAGTTTCGTGAAGAAAGATTGTATAAAATTCTAGGTCAGAATGCTCTAGCCCTTGTACATGATGAAGTCAATCCTAGTAAGTTATGGTATAGAAGGTATGCTCACCTTCATTATCAAGCATAACCATCTCTAAAACAAATGGTTGTAGGCATACCAGAACTACAATCAGTACATGAAGATGTTTACAAACTAAGTGCACTTGGGAAGGATATTAAGAAGCCATTCCCAAGCAATGAGAATATATCCAAGGAGATCTTGAATCTGATACAATCAGATGAATGTGTTCCTATGCCAGTGAAATATCTAGGAGGATCTCTTCACTTTGTGGTGTTCATAGATAACTTCTCAAGAAATACCTAGATGTATCTATTGAAGACAAAAGATGAAGTATTTAGAAAATTTGAAGAATTAAAAACTGAACTAGAAAAACCTAATATACAAGAAAGAATGGAAGGAAGCTATGATGGAAGAATATCAATTCATCATGATGAATGGGAAATTGTTCCTAGACCTAAAGGAAATTCTATAAATTATTGATAAATACAAGGCAAGATTCATGGCTAGAGGGTTCTCCCAACAGGAGGGAGAAGATTGTGATAAGGCATTTTCTCTAGTTTCCAGATGTGCCTCTATATCTCTTGCAACATCCATGGGTTGGAGTTTACATTAGATGGATGTAAAGACTATTTTTCTCAATGAAGTAATTAAGGAATAAGTATACCTAGAGAAACCTCAAGGTGTTAAGGTGCAGAGCCTCTCATTATTCAGTGTAAGAAGGAGCTAGCCTCTGAATTTGATATGAAGGATCTTGGTCTCATGCATTATTATTTGGGACTAGAAGTGTAGCAAAAGCATGGTGAAATATTTCTGTGGTAAGGGAATTATGTTGTAAAGATCCTTTAGAAGCTTGGGATGATGAATTGAAAATCCATGGAAACTCCCATGGTGACTGATATGAGGAAGTTGAGAGACATTGTTTCTGATCCAGTAGACTCGTCCCTATACCGGTAGTTTGTTTGCTCATTGATGTATTTGTTGTGAACATGTTGAGCCAGTTCTAGGTGGAACCTAGACATGGGGATTGGATAGTTGCAAATCATATCTTGAGATATCTTCATGGGATGATAACCTATGGTTTGAGATATTCCTCAAACAATGAAGTACAACTGCATGGATTTATTGATTCAGATTGGGTAGGAAGTGAAGATGATAGAAAGAGAACTTCTAGTATGTGTTTCAGTTTCGGATTTGCTATGATATCATGGGCTAGCAGGAAACAAAATTTTGTTGCACTTAACACTCTAGAACCAAAGTATATTTCATCTTGTGATGCTTGTACGGAAGCAATTTGGCTCCATAAGTTGGTTTCTCAATTGTTTGATCAGGTGTTGGATTCGACCGTGATATATTGTGATAACCAGAGCTGTGTGAAGCTCTCATAGAACCTGGTGTTCCATGATAGGTCGAAGCACATTGAGATCAAGTATTATTTTCTTCGTGATAAAGTCCAGAGGGGAGAAGTGGTTCTCCAATATATCTCCACTGATGAGAAAACAACATATATTTTGACTAAGCCTCTGTCCAAGATAAAGTTTTCATACTTAAGGGACAATCTGGGGCTCGTGGAGATTGTTTCCTTGGTTGAAAGGGAGGATAATACTTCCTTGGTTGGGAGGGAGCTCTAATATGTTGCATCATGGACTGTCAGTGAGCCGTGGATCTATATCATGATAATACAACTTATACATTGTCATACAACTTAGAGATGATGCTTGCATCATGATAGTATAGCTTATATATGATACAAATGGTTGGAGTTGTGGATGATACAGTGGCCTGAGGTGCATTGTGCTAGTACAACTTAGAGGTGGAAATACAACTTAGATATGATGTATTGACATCATGATAGATATGTTCATGCTAGTACAACTTAGAGACGATGCTTATGAGTCAAATCATGCTAGATATGGCCATGCTAGTACAACTTAGAGGTGGACATACAAGTTAGATAAGATGTATTGGTGTCATGATAGATATGTTCATGCCAGTACAACTTAGATATGACCATACAACTTAGAGGTGATGCATATGGCTCATTTCATGCTAGATATGATCATGCTAGTACAACTTAGATATGACATACATCTTAGATGTGATGCATTAGCATCAAGATATATATGCTTATGCTAGTACAACTTAGAGATGATAATACAACTTAGAGATGATAATACAACTTAGAGGTGACACAGAGAGGCACTGATCTACATCATGCAAGTACATATTATATATGGCATACATCTTAGATATGATGTATTGACATCATGCTAGTTATGTTCATGCTAGTACGACTTAGAGATGATGTAGATGATACTCCAGATCACACCAGTACAACTTATATTTGATGCTTCACATCATTCTAGTACGACTTAGAGGTGATACAACTGATGACATTGTTGATGGAGGATGATATCAAATGATATGATTTGATTTCTATGGAGATTGTATGTCTCTGGATAGTAGTTGTATGCTATTATGGTGGATGTGCTCCACTGGTAGTGACTGTATGTCACTAGTTAATGGCATACATCTTAGATATGATGTATTGACATCATGCTAGTTATGTTCATGCTAGTACGACTTAGAGATGATGTAGATGATACTCCAGATCACACCAGTACAACTTATATTTGATGCTTCACATCATTCTAGTACGACTTAGAGGTGATACAACTGATGACATTGTTGATGGAGGATGATATCAAATGATATGATTTGATTTCTATGGAGATTGTATGTCTCTGGATAGTAGTTGTATGCTATTATGGTGGATGTGCTCCACTGGTAGTGACTGTATGTCACTAGTTAACAATTGTGTGTTACTAGGAGTGGCTGTGTACCACTGGAAAGTAGTTGTGTACTACTATGGATAGACACAATCGTGTTCTATTCGATGGAATTGAAACAACTCTAAGCTACTATATGATTTCCATGGAGACTACCACTAGTGTTGGAGATGATTTCTAGCTAGATGGATAGTGATGATGTTGCTCATGGTTTGATCATGAGATATCCTGTCTGGCTATGATGATGCTACCAACATAACGGTATGTTTGTGCTTAAGACCATTATTGTTAATACCTCTTGAGCTAGGAGGGAGTGTTGATGTTATGGTAGTCGTGGGAGGTATTATCCTCCATGTGTAACCTTTGATGAGATTAGAATATTCTAGGAAGCTAGAAAAACCCTAATAGATGAATAAGAAACCTAGAAGACAAGTCGACTCAATAGAATAATTTGTATTAAATAGTTATCCTCCAGAAAGAGAAGTCAGCCCAATTAGTTGAGTTGGAGCACTATAAATAGAGGGCACTTCAGCTCATTTTGACACACACTCACTCACAACCTTATAAGGACCAGTGATGCGGATGACTGGAGGAGAGCTGTAGTTGTGGCATATGTGACTCGGTCTTTGGATTATGGTTTGGTTTCTATGCTTGTGTAGTATTCCAGATACAAAATAGTATGCAGAACATAAATATTTTATCTAGAAATAACAAAGAAGCAATGATATAATCATAACAATACCAAAATAAAATCAGAATAACACCCGAAAGAGCACTTTGATTACTGATAGTAATGATCACTTGCCTCTTCGAGGGGGAAACCTCTAGTAGAGCAGAGATCTATTACAATAATATCCAAGACACGATTTCTCATACCCTCTACTTCTATTTATACTCTATCTATCCAAAAGAACGATCTAGAGGAAGATCCTTCTAGAAGCGAAAGCTTCTATCATGTATTCTTACATTTGACGTATTCTTCCTTATTGCTAGGATTTATTAATGTTGGCCTTTATTGCATGGAATTATATTATTCTACCTATGTGAGGGGTTAGGGAGTTAGGTCCCTAACATGCCCTCCCCCTTGAATAACAACCTCATCCTCAAGGCTTCAGATGAGGGAATTGTTGTAGAATGGTGTCTAACTCCCAGGTGGCATATTATGGAGGTGTATCTTTCCATTGGAATAAAAATTCCTAGCTGGTGCACTGACGGGGATGATGATCTCTCTATGCAAAGACTTCTTGTGGCTGCAACCATATGGAACCTTCTTCATCCAACTCAGGGAGACTATTTTGAGTTTGGCACTTAGTTCCAATCACCTTCTTTAAGAAGGAAACATGAAAAACATGATGGAGATTTGATTGACTGGGTTGAGCTAACTAATAGGCCATTGATCCCACATGCTTGAGCACTGTATAAGGACCACAAGTTTTGGGTACAAGTTTCTGAAAGTGTTGATATTTGAGTGAAGTCTTCTTATAAGGTTGTATTCAAATAAATACCTGGTCCCCTTCAACAAAATTGCATTCATAACGACCTTGATCTTCTTGTTGCTTCATGCGATTCTGAACCATGACCAAATTGTCTTTGAGGGCACAAAGAATAGCCTCACGAATGGTAATATTTTTGTCAACCTCTTGAACCTTCGAGACCCCTGGTATATAGGAGAGAACTGATGGGGGATTTTGGCCATAGACTGATTCAAAAGGAGTCATGCAATTAGTTGTATGGTAAGATGTGTTGTACCACCATTTAGCTAGGGGTAACCATTGAGCCCATCGATTTTTCCACTTAGATGCAAAACACCTCAAATATTTTTCCAAACACTTATTGACAACTACAGTCTAGCCATCCTTTTGGGGGTGATAGGTAGTGCTGAGATGCAATTGGGTGCCTTGTAGCTTGAACAATTCTTGCCAAAAATTTCTAGTGAAAGTGGGGTCTCTTTCAAAGACAATAGAATTAGGCATGCCATGAAGCTTGAAGATATTATCCATGAAGATTTGAGCCATTGTGGCGGCTGTGAATGGGTGTTGAAGAGCGAAAAAATGAGCATATTTGGAGATACAATCTACTACCACCATGATGACTGAATTATTTCCTGGTTTAGGTAAGCCCACAATGAAATCCATAGAAACATCTCGCCAAATAGCAGGGGGAATAAAAAGCGGTTGGAGTGTTCCTGAAGCTTTGACAGTTTCTCCCTTGTTGTGTTGATAGACCTCACATTCATCCACAAAGGTGTGAACATCATGTTTCATACCCTCCAATAAAAAGGAATGTTTGACCCATTCATAGTTTTTGGTAAACCATGAATGCCCGACTGTGGGTGAGGCGTGAAGTTCAAAAATCACCGCGGATTTAAGTTGGGATTGCTTGCATAAATACAAACGGCCTTTGTAGTGGAGTTATTCATTATGCCAAGAGTAACCTGAAGAAACTGAAGAATTTTGTTGCAATTGGTGGAGAAGGATAGAAAATTTGGGGTCTTGCAACCATTCCTGACGAACAACTTAGAGCCAATCTGGTACAATGAAGGAGAGGGAGAAAAGGGACCCATCTTCTTCATATTTTCGGGAAAGAGTATCGATCACTACATTTTCCTTACCCTTCTTTTAAATGATCTCATAATCATAGCCAAATAGCTTGGTCACCCATTTTTGTTGCGTCAGGGATGAAATTCGTTGTTCTAGGAAATACTTGAGACTCTGATGATCAGTTTTAATTTGGAATCGTTGACCTAATAAATAATGATGCCAAAGATCCACAACATGCATAATAGATAAAATTTCCTTTTCATAAATGGATTGGCCCAAATGTCGGTCTGAAAGTTGTTTTCTAGTGAAGGCCAAGGGCCTACCATCTTGCATGAGGACAACTCCAATTCCTTTCCCAAAAGCATCACATTACAATAGAAATGTCTTTGTGAAGTCTGGGAGGGATAGGAAAGGGGTCAAGAACATAACATTTTTTAAGGCTTGGAAGGCATGATCTGCAACTGAATTCCAAGTGAAAGAATTATTTTTAAGGAGAGAAGTGAGAGGAGTTGCAATCTTTCCATAATTCTGAACAAACTTCCTATAATAGCCCGTTAAACCCAGAAAACCATGCAAGAACTCAAGAGTTTTAGGGTGAGGCCAAACTTGAATAGATTCAATTTCCTTAGGATCCACTCGGACACCATCCTTGCTGACAATATGACCCATGTATTCCACTTCTAAGGCACCAAAGGCACATTTAGATTGTTTGAGGAAAAGTTGATGTTTAAAGAGTAGATGGAGAACTTGATTCACATGGGAGAGATGGGATGGCCAAGTTTTACTATAGATGAGAATATCATCAAAGAAAACTAAGACAAAATGATGGAGAAAAGGATGAAAGACATGATTCATAAGACTTTGGAAAGTGGAAGGAGCATTACACAATCCAAAGGGCATTACCAAGAATTCATAATGACCCTCATGAGTGCAAAATGCAGTCTTGGGAATGTCTTCTACTTTCATATGGATCTCGTGGTATCGAGAACATAGATCCAATTTGGTGAAGTATTGAGTGCCACTCAATTCATCTAAGAGGTCATAAATGACAGGAATGGGGAATTTGTCTTTGATTGTGAGTTTTTTGAGGGTGCGAAAATCAAGACACATGCGCTAAGTACCTTATTTCTTGAGTACCATGACCATAGGGGAAGAATAGGGGCAAGTATTGGAAAGGATAACACCATCTTCTAGTAATTCATGAACAATTTTCTCAATTTCATTCTTTTGGGAAAAGGGATGATGATAAGGCCAAACATTGGGAGGAAGACTTCCCGAGATGAGAGGGATGAAATGATCATGGACTGCACGGGAAGGGGGAAGTTCTTGGGGGGTGGTAAAAACAACATGGTGGCAAGAGATGATATATTGGAGGTAGGG
>WSFP011532160.1:0-11995 GCA_009831015.1 Picea engelmannii
TATCAGAATTGTTGAGTGAATGTGTGCCTCCTGTTCTGCATCATTTGGCTGAATTCAAAGACCATCCTTATGAATAAATTGTTGTCATAAATGATGATGAAGCTTTGAACTTAAATGAAATGGAGATGAAATATCCCACTTGGCTTGAGAGTGAAAGGTGAGATAGCATGGATGTTGAAGTGACTGAAGCTAAAGTGTGCACTAAAGGTTGCAAATAAGTTTTGTCTTTTCGTTGTCGTAAATTTAATTTTGAAGAAAATGTTACTGAAGCAGGAAGAAATTTCCATGTATGCTGTCACTAGCTGACACCTATATGACTTAATCCTCCTTTGGGCTTGGAATGACTATTAGGTCTTGATATTGATATTGTATTTTTTTTTTAAATACCTACACAAAGGTGGAAATTGTGACGTCTTTCACTCTCTTCCCGTTGCAATTGCCACGTCCAAGACGTCTCTCTTTCCACCTTCAAGATTGTCGCTCCCATAGAAACCACGTCGGAGCTAGTAACTCCTGGCCGTCGCTGTTGCCACCTGATGGACATCATTCTTGCGACGTTCAAGAGTGTCGCTCCCATAGAAACCACGTCGGAGCTAATACCTCGTCCCGTTGGTCTTTCCACCTTCAGAACGTCTCTCTTGCCACCTTTGAAACGTCTCTCTTTCCACATTTGAAATGTCAGTCTTGCCACCTTTGAAGTGTCTCTCTTGCCATGTCTGAAACGTCTCACTTGCCACGTTTGCAACGTCTCACTTGCCACATTTGAAACATCGGTCTTGCCACATTTGTAACGTCTCTCTTGCCACGTTTGCAATGTCTCTCTTGCCACGTTTGCAATGTCTCTCTTGCCACGTTTGAAACGTCGGTCTTGCCATGTTTGCAACGTCTCTCTTGCCACGTTTGCAACGTATCTCTTGCCACATTTGAAACATCGCAATATAGACGAAAACTAGGTCGTCGAAAAAACGACGTCATGTGAAACGACGTTTGAGGGGGTCCGAGGTTTATCGGTCTTCCGACAATAGAAAGTGGCAATTGCGTTGAATGCACCGTCGGAATTTGACCCAAATGAAGTAGTGGGTTAATCTAGCACATCTTCTTGTAGATACTTCATACATCTTATTCTTCCAGTTCTCCAGTGCTTCTTCTGAGTCTGATGAGCATACGCTGCCACTTCGCCAACTTAAGTTTCCATCGGCTATGGGATTAATGTAATCCTGCTGTCTAGATGTTAATTTGTATATATTTTCTAGTGCACATGCGTGGTCTTATTCTCTGATAGGTTCTGTGTACCGCTGACCTTCATCTGGATCTAAAGGTGCAATGACCTTAAGGCCATATCTTTCAAAATTCATACGTCTTTTCTTTAAATCATCCACAATGGAATTATTGAAAGCCCAATCGATTCCTAATAGTGCGAGGTAAGGATAACTATCATCAACTATTTCAATTACCTAAAAATTTGCAAATGTTCTTACTCCATCGATGTCCACAGGGTCATGTTCTAATATGCCAAAAGGGCTTACAAATTGCTAACTAGCCATCCTAAGCTTGATAGGGGAATAGATCAACTTTGGTTTTCCCATCAGTGCCTAGGTTTGCTTTGTCATGACATTGACCTCCGACCCCAAGTTGAGGACTACATAATCTATCTCATACTCTCATATTTGAGCATTTAAATGTAATTCCTTATTTGTCCTTCTCTTCTTACCGATTTGGTGTATTTCCCTATTCAGTAAGGGGTCTATCTTTCCTAGCTCATATTGTCTGATTAAATTTTGTAACTCTTGTACATCGCTTTCATCTTGAATCAACTTAATACAAGTATATAAAAATTCCATGAGCTTGCTTAACTCTTTAACTTCTTTTGGCGAAGCAAACTGATCAAATGCTAGAGGCATTCCATATTCTCTTACTTTTGGTCTTGTATTTGATGAAGAGCCTTGGTCTCCTCTGAATTCTTTTCTGGCTTCCTCAAATATTTGTCTTTCTTTCTTTGCATCAAAGGTTTGGGTTTTCTCTACAACTTTCCTAATTCCCGAATCTTCTGTAGTCTTCCCTTGCGTCATTCTGTCATCTCCTATAACAAAGCCTCCTTTGGTTATAACAATGAATCTAGGGTCTTCTTCGCGAGGCTCAACATATATCAGTTGTACCTGCAGGTTTTGCTGAGGTCCTCATCTTTCTTGAATCTTAGCTAACAACACAGGACAATCTTCTATAACATGGTCAAACGAGTTGCAGTAGCTGCAAGTAGTACAAGGTTTCTGACAATCCCTTGCAAGGTGTCCTTGTTGTGTGCAGTTATAACATATGATCTATCCTCAACCTCGACCCATTCCTACTCCTTGTCCTCTTCCTCTGAATCCACTGGGAGGATTGAATTTTCCTCTCCCAGGAGAGTTATACTACGTAGTGTTTCCTTCTTTCTAAACTTCACCTTGAATTATATATATGTCTCTCAACCTTTCGTGCATGAGATCGTAATCCCTACAATCCATATCATCATGTCCTATGGACTTACAAAATGTATAATAAATTTTTTTAGGTGTCTAAACATACTTTTGCATGTAGTAGCACTCACCAGGGCGATGTCTGTTTCTGCATACCTTGCACCAAGGTAAGCTGACTTGCTTCAAAGGGCTCGAGGCTCCAGAAGCCAAGTATTCATTGAATAGGGGACAATGTTCCTTGTCATGGCCTTTTGATCTACATATGACACACCAAATGTCTTCTCTTTTATCTTTTCCCTTGTCTTTCTTCATATCTTCAACCTGTAGAGACAAACTAGTTGGCTGACTCAATATCTAACTCATACCTGAGCTGGATTCTCTCATAGGGGCTGATTCTAACTTCATGGCGATCTCCAGTGCCTTAGACTACAAAGAAATCTTCTGTTGCATCAGGGGAACTCTGATGTGTGGTAAGAGGGCAACAATGAACCATTCTCTATTCTATTCGTCTAGGATCTGAAAAGTCAATCGGCCTGTTAAGGTTTTGAATCTCTGATCAAATTCCCAAACAGGTTCGACCACCTTCTGCTTGATCATTTTCAACTGTGTGATACATTGTGACTCCGACTTGGGTTTCTTGAACTCTGCAATTAACGCATTCTTAATCTGATTCAATGGCTTAGGCTGTGCAAGTCCTTGAACAAGCTTCATGTACCAGCTTAGTGTGTGATCCCTTAGAGTGGTACTAAACTGGGTTCTTTTGACAGCTTCGTCAGTGACATTTTTAATATTGCATATAGCTTCATATAGGAACCAGTGATGATCAGGATCTTCAGATCCATATCCCCTAAAGATAGAAAGCCTCATATCATATGCCATAAATATTCCTAGGGTTCCTGAATGAATATGTGGTGGACTACTATTGACAGTGCTCTGGACACTCTGATGATTGGGATTACTTTGGTTTCTTAATACTACTGAATCAATAGAAGGGATAACAATACTTACTTCGATGGTATGTGCAGTTTCTGAGGTTTCAGGTTCTCCCCGATGAAGCTCTTTAGCTTTCCCTTCCTCTGTCCTAGTAGGTTCTGAATGCCCCTCGTCTGTCAGATCTACCTCTTCTCCACTATAGAAACCTTCATCCTCGTAGTTCTGCTTAAACAGGTTTGCAAGGTGAACTTCTCTGAACACTCTCCCATTGTGCGTATGTCCAACTTCTGTGTCGTTGTCGCTCTCTGAATTCTTGAACATTATCCTTTCTAGATCCGACCAATCTACTATATCTTCAAGATGTTCTTCTCATGAAATAGCATCTTGAGTCTCAACTTCAAGAATTGTAAACATTTTCCTTTGGGTCCCTTGAAGAAGTATCTCTCAGCTTGGCTGTATGATTCTACTCCATCAACAACAAACTCTGTGATGTAGCCTCTAATGGTGCTATCGAATCAGTGATATACTGCTCGTGATACGACGTTATCAACTCTTTTGACCTTCTTGATCAACTCCAACGTCCAAACCACAAGAGGTCTAGATCGGATCTTGAACTGGGTATATGCTAATCTAGCTATCCACTCGTATAGCTCCTAATGGATTCCCCCAAAGAAAATTTCGTGTATATCAATGAAGATATATTTCTCCAACCAATCCTCTATACTAAGATTAGGGTTCTTGTTCTGGGCTTAAGTGAAGTCCTTTTCTTGATCCTCTATCCACTTTTGAGTCTCTGTTTTCGATGGGAACCACCTTGACATTCCCTCAAGAAGATTTCGGTCCCCAAAACAAAACCATTTGTTGGCACAGGTGCAGACCCAGGATTCATCTCCAAGAGCGCACCAACAAGACCTAACTACTGGCCCTTTTGGAAACACCTACGAAGTAGATGCAGTCTCACCCGAAGCAGTTATGAGGGGGTTGCAGGACAGGGATGTCTACAACCAAAGGGGATATCAAGTGGATCTAACACAAAAATAACACAACGTTCATATATCACTTATCAACTTAGATCTATGCTACACATCTAGTTATCATATCTAAAACAATAATGCAATCATAGTATATCAATGATAGAGATAAAATACCAATCAAACACAACACAAAATATACGTGGTTCACCCTCTCTCTAGGGCTACATCCACAGAACTGTGCTATAATATATTAAGGTAAATCATACAGTTCTTGTCTGCGCTCTTAGCTAGTAGATATTCTTTATTCTCCTCCCTTTATCTCTCTCCCTGCACACCCAGTTGCAGGGTTGATCTTTGCACCCAGCTGAAGATCTTGCAATACCATAAGTCTCTCATACTCAACACTTCTTTCTCACATGCTACTACTCGCTTGATCACACAACGACAAAGACAACAACAATAATCATAAAACCAACCCATCCCAAGTCCTTTAGACCTCTATTTATACATTACAATAGCTCACCGACATCCTTAGGCTGAAACCTAGGTGTCCAAAACCCTAGATATCAAAACCCTTGGTCAACTTGACCCATATTTTCAGGGCTTTGCTAGCTTGTCTTTCCTTCCTTATCGCGTAGCGCTCCAAAGCATCCAACGATGGATTTTTCCACTTGATGAGTTGTCCACAATCCTTCTTTCTTGCTTATATTTCATCCTCAATCTCCTCGTTCAACGACTTACTTCACTCCGTCTTTTCTGCGCTTTTTCTCACTTAGACCCAGTAACAGTCACTATGTCTGTCACAAAGTTTGCATTCTCCCTTTTCTCCTTGATCTTTGCATACTTACATAACCAAGGGCCAACAAGTTACAAAAGGTTAAAGCTGAGCACAAGCACCCAACATGATTGCTACAACCTTTACCCATTCTTGAGTGGAAGAGGGAAGTGGTGACAATGGATTTCATCACAGGATTGCCCAGAAAAAGCAAGCAACATGATTCCATCATGGTGGTGGTCGAAAAGCTTATGAAAGTTGCCCATTTTATTCCATTAAAGACTACTCACAAGGCAAAAGATGTTGCCGATATCTTTATGCGGGAAATAACATGATTTCATGGAATTCCCAAGACAATTGTGTCTGACAGAGACCCGAAATTTACCTCAAATTTCTGGAAATGGTTATTCAAGGGGTTCAGAACAAATCTGAACTTCAATACAACCTATCATCCTAATTCAGATGGGCAGATAGAGCGGGTGAATCGAGTAATAGAAGACATACTGAGGATGTATGTGATGGACAAACCATCGAAATGGGAAGACTACCTACACTTGGTAGAATTTGCCTACAACAATGGGTATCAAGCATCGTTGAAGATGATCCCATTTGAAGAAATTTATGGTAGAAAGAGCAATACTCTAGTAAGCTGGGATAATCCAATTGATAAGGCAGTAGTTGGGCCAAAATTTCTCAAGGAAATGGAAGAGAAAATGCTAAAAATTAAGCAGAATTTGAAAGCTTCCCAAGACAGGCAGAAAAGTTATGCTGATAAAAACAAAACCCATAGAGATTTTAAATTGGGAGAGCATGTTTTCCTGAAAGTGAAAGCTAATATAAGTTCCCTGAAGCTGGGAAACTGCGCCAAGTTGGCAACCAGATTTTGTGGGCCATTTGAAATCCTAGAAAGGATTGGGCCAGTTGCATATATGCTTGCATTACCTGCATCCATGACTGTACATAATGTGCTTCATGTTTCATTGCTTAAGAAATATATACCTGATGCTAATCATGTAATCGATTGGAATGTGATTTAGGTGGAGAAAGAAGGTGTCTTGCAAGTGCATCCCGTGCGCATATTGGACCGGAAAAGAAAACAACTCTGGAAACAAGCCATAGGGCTTGTAAAGGTCCAGTGGACTTGGTACAGTCCCGAGGACATGATTTGGGAACATGAGGATGCTATGCGGGCATAATACTTGCATCTTTTTGAAGATTTTGAAAATCTTGTCGATGCTGTGTAAAAGTTTCATTGAGGACAACGCAAAAATAAGGGGAGGGGATTGTAATATCCACAAGGACAAGCCTTGTTGTAATCATGTTTATGATTTGTAAATCATGTTTTGTAGGCTGATGAGCCGAGTATTGATAAGATGGTGGGCTTATGTGTTTATTAGGCCAGAGAGCCTAAGTGTTAAAGGCGAGGAGCTTGTTTTTGTATATGTAATTATGCAGAATATGGGACTAAGCTTCCACAACGTGGGTAAGGGAAAGGGGACTGAAAGGTTGGAAAAAGGGGATAATATTAGGGGCTTAAGTCCTTGGAATAATAATTTATTATTATTCCAAAGCTATGTGACAAACATGTTTTTATCCTAAGTTCTGGGATAGGCAACGCATGCAGCTCCAACGTGTGAAAAAAAGGGAACGCATACTTGATGGAGTGCATGCAGCTTCATGGGTGACATGTGTCGGCCCAGGCACATGTAATTTAACCCAAGAATTGAGCCATGATGGGGGTTCTTCCTCCATTCTTGTGTCCGCTGTCTGAACTGTGTTACCTTTGCATATGATCTCTACATTGATTCCTGGTCACACAACTCGGAAACCAGAAAATCGTAATGTTTTCCCGAGAAGCCTATGTATCCACCGTCTGAACTACTTGAGTCTGTTTTCGATCTCTATGTTGATTGAGTCGTGTCACAAACTCGTGGATTGATCCGTGTCACCTGTGTATCCTGTCAGCCCAGCCTATCCTCCCTTGTAGAGACGAGTCCATACCCAAACTGTCTTTGGGTTGCTACCTTCTATTTTTCCCGAGTGGAATTGTGTTGCTGTTATCCTCACCTTGTGAGAATTGGGCTGAAACTAGTTGAATAAGTAGGTTTTCAGGCCCGTGGTAGAAGAGGCAGGTTCTCAGGCCTGTGAGCATCTCTCTCCAGGTGAGAGAGTCTGCTGGGAAGTGGTTTTCTCCCAGAGAGAGAGTCCAACACCATCTACGGATCTCTGAGAATTCCTGATCCGACCTGTTGCCGAGACCCAGAGAGGGAGGTGAAGCACCGATGGAATTTGCTTGTGAAGGTGTATACTCCTGGATGGAACAAGCATGTGGGGAATGAGAGTCTTTGAGTAGTGGGCGTAAGAAGGCTCCTAGAGAGAATCCTTCCAGTTGCTCTGTCCAGTTTTCCTGTAATCTCAACCTAGTCTAGGATTCCCTTGCCCAGGGTGGAGCTTGGTCCCCTCTCGGGGATGACCCACTGCTGAGTGTGATGAGCAACGTGGTCTAAGGATGGGAGGTTCGTGGAAGGTCTGAAAATAGTTGGTGGAGTTACTACATTTTCAAAGATAAGTATCAGTATGTGTTTAATTTCAATTAAAATGCATGTCTGTGATGCTTGCAATATTAACATGTATTCCGATGCAATTATGAATTACTGTTAATTCCATTATTTCTGTATGTTAGCAATAATCCTGTGATTACTCTGTATTGTTTAGTTAAATGTGTTAATTTGATTTAATGCATGTTATATATATAAGTATGAGAATGTTTCCGCGTAGTAGCGTTGCCTGACAGTGGGGTTGATGGCCAGTGGCGCTACATCGTGGATCTATTCATAGCTATATTGCACCTAAGATGGTTGAGACATGTATGATTTAGAAAAGTAAGCACAAGAAATATTGGTTAGTTTAGTTGGATACAAGAGTTAAGATAAATGTTAGTTAGTTGATAGAATATTTTCCAATGGAAATGAATGGACTACGCACAAGGGTGAATTTGAATATTTTACCTTTGGGTTCATATGATTCCTTAATTGGCATGGACTGGCTAACATCACATAAAGTGAATTTACACTGCTACAATAAGACCATTGAATGCATAGATGATGAAGGGAATCCAATTTTAGTGAAAGGTACTATGAGAACCATCTCTATCAAATAGATTTCATCCTTACAGCTAAAAATGAGTGCCGTTAAAGGTTTCTAGTTATATATAGTTCATGTATTGGAGTCAACATAAAACAAAGAGTCAAATTTTGAAGACTATCCAATACTTCAAGAATTTAAGTATGTATTTCCAGAGGATATACCGGATGTACCTCCTAAAATATATATTTATTTCTCAATTGATCTCATTCCTGGTTTTGTACCTATTTCAAGAGCTCCATACAAGATGAGTACACCCGATTTGATGGAACTGGGGATGCAAATACAAGATTTTTTACAAAAATGGTATATCAGAACAAGTGTGTCTCCTAGGGGATCACCTATACTGTTTGTGAAGAAAAAACATGGTACTCTTAGACTATGCATTTATTACATATAGTTGAACAAAGTGACAGTGAAAAAAAAGTAACCTTTTCCCTGAATTGATGATATGTTTGATCAGGTACACGAAGAAAAAATATTTTTGAAGATTGAGTTGAGATCAAGGTATCATCATGTTAGTATTAAAAATGAGGATATTCATAAGATCGATTTCAGAACAATGTAAAATTATTATGAGTTCATGGTGGTACCATTTGGACTTACTAATGCATCAACTACATTCATGTGTCTCACGAACAATGTTTTCAACAAATATATGGATAAGTTTGTACTGGTCTTTATCAATGAAATCCTTCTCTACTATAAATTAGAAGAAGAACATGAGGATCATCTCATATTAGTTTTCCAAACACTAAGAGAACATTAGTTGTATGCCAATTTCAGTAAATGTGATTCCTATCAAAGGAAGATACAATATTTGGGACACATCATATCATATCATGGAACATCAGTTGATCCACAAAAGATCAAGGCCATTATGAACTAGCCCACTCTAAAGAATGTGATAGATGTAAGGTCATTTATGGGAATGGAAAGATAGTACAAAACATTCATAGAGGGGTTTTCAAAAATTGATCGTCCCATAACCTCTTTGCAAATGAAAGGAGTAAAGTTTGTGTGGTCTAATAAATGTGAAGAAAAATTTCCACAATTGAAGCATTGTCTAACCAATGCACTGGTACTAAATATTGTTGATCCAAACCAAGAATTCACAGTGTGTACAAATACATGTAAATAAGTACTAAGTGGAGTTCTTATGCAAGATAGTCATGCGGTAAGTTATGAATACAGGAAATTGAAGGAGAATTAAAGGAATTATGTTACCCATTACCTGGAACTTGTAGCCATAATACATGCACTAAAGATGTGTCAACACTACTTGATGGGTAGAAAATTTGTTTTGCTGACATACTATGGTGGATTGAAAAATATTTTCGATCAGCCTAACTTGAATGTTAGACAAGAAATGTGGTTAGCATTTATCAACAAGTGTGATTTTGAAATCAGACACATCAAGGGAAAATAAAACAAGGTAGCAAATATACTCAACATGAGTATGCATGCTATACACTTGGAAGATATCAACACTTTTGAATCTGATATGAATTCCAAGATAAAGTAAGCCTTGTGTAAGGATGAGTACTTTCTACAAGTAAAATAAGGATTACAACAAGAGCCACTAAACCAAAAATCCGATGGCTATCAAATCACTGAAGAAGGATTTGTGATATATAATGATAGATTGTACATTCATGATACAAAGGAGTTAAAGAAACTTATCTTGGATGAATTTCACAAGAAAACTTGATCAAGACATCTAGGTTATTAGAAAATGATTACTGCAATAAGAAAACAATACTTTTGGCCAGAAATTAAAAATGAAATTTCCAACTATATTGCAAGATGCTTAGAATCTCAACAAGTTAAATAATGACATAAACATCTAGAAGGCTTGTTGCAACCTTTACCCATTCCTGAATGGAAATGGAAAGTAATCAACATGCAATTTATCATTGGTTTACCAAAGAAAATAAAACAACATGATACTATCATCGTTGTAGTTGAAAAATTAAGCAAGGATGCTCACTTCATCCCTATAAAGTCCACTTTTAAAGTAGTCAATGTTTTAGATATTTTCATGAAAGAAATATTCATATTGCATGGAATACCTACCATGGTCATAATAGATAGAGAATCAAAGTTTACATTGATGTTATGGAAAAGTATTGTTCAAAGGCTTGGGAACATAGTTAAATTTCAGCACCACCTATCTTCCAAAATCAGATAGGTAGACAAAAAGGACAAACCAAATACTGGAATAATTTTTTCACATGTACATCATGAATACATTGAGTAAATGGGAAGAGTACCTTTATTTTGTAGATTTTTCTTACAAGAATGGTTACCAGACATATTTAAATATGATTCCTTTTGAGGCACCATATGGCAGAAGGTGTAAGACACCTGTAAGCTAGGACAACCCTGTAAATAGAATTACACTTGGACCGAAAATGTTGAAAGACATGGAACAAGAACTCAACAAGATCAAACAGAACTTGAATACAAACTGAGATAGACATAAGAGTTATGCAGACAGAAACCAACCACATAAAGAATTCAAAGTTGGCGAGCATGTGCATCTTAAAGTGAAACCACACAAGAGTTCATTGAAGCTTGGAGCCATGCAAAACTTGCACACATATATTGTGGACCATTTGAAATTTTGGAAAGGATGGGACCAATAGCTTATAAACTTTCTTTGCCTGCAAATATTAAAGTACATAATGTTTTTCATGTATCTTTTCTTAAAAAATATGTGCAAGATTTTAACCATGTTATTGATTGGAATTTTATCAAAGTGGAACTAGAGGGAGATTTCCATCCAAAGACCTTGTGCATACTAGATAAGAAAGTCATAATGCTTCGGAACCGAGCCATTGCTCGAGTAAAATTGTAATGGAATCACTTTGGGCCAAATGAGGTGACTTGGGAGATGGAGGATGCCATTAGAGAGGCATATCCATCTTTGTTTTCACCATAGACATTGTTGCAATAAAGAACATTGATGATGGTGTTATTCCAAGGGGGAGGAGATGTAATATCCCAAATTTTACTTGTGGAATTATTTGTAATTAAATACTTATTTACTTTGAATGATTACTTTATAACTTTTCTACACTAACTCCATGGGTCAGATATACCATGGTATTGTGAATATGTAAGTCTATTTTGCATTTAATGAAGAAGAAGATCAACATCAATTGAGTTTGAGCACCTACAAAGGCTATGATACCACAAGAGGGGAAATGTGATGGGGTCTAAGGGGGGTTTATGCCTAAAAAATATACCTTATGCTACCTTGAAGCCTCACCCTTTTAAAATTTTAATTTCAAAGAAAAAAGAAGTCAAGAGAAGTGGAGGAAATAAATTCCTCAATCTAAGCCACCATTTCCTACAAACTAGAAAATTGTCTCCCTTACATCTTGGAACTAGGAAGAGAAGTTAAATTTGAATTCTCTAGTCATCATGCATGAGGAGAATTCAAATGGGGAGAAGGAGGTTGGGAAAAAAGGTGTGAAGGAGAGTTTTGAGGGTTTAGACATTGGAAAAATAGAGCCAAGCCGATGATAGACCACTCATCCATGAATGGAAGCTTGAGGCCTTGAGGAAAATCCACTAAACCATGGAGAATGTTGCTGAAAATTTAAGATAACATCCTAGACATTATATGCACACACTGAATAGCACGAGAAGGAGTAATTTTTGAGGTATTGTATAGTAAAGAAGGGGTTCTCCTTGTGTTGTGTGGGACA
>WSFP011532161.1:0-11995 GCA_009831015.1 Picea engelmannii
TGGAATACAATTGATTCTCTCTTATCACTTGAAAAATCATCCTCAAGTGATTCTCATGTTCTTCTTCTATTTTGGAATATACAAGGATGTCACCCAAAAATAAAATGACAAACTTGTCTAAGTACTCTCAGAAAACACCATTCATCAAACACATGAAAACAACGGGTGCATTTGATAATCCAAATGGAACCATTGTAAACTCGTAGTGACCATACCTTGTTCTTAAGATTGTCTTGTTGATGTCTTCATATTTAATCCTTACCTAATGGCATCCTGACCTAAGATCAATCCTTGAAAATATCCTTGCATCCTTCAACTGGTCGAAGAGATCATCAATCCTTGGCAAAGGATACTTGTTCTTCACAGTTACTTTATTTAACTGTTTGAAATTAATACACAATCTCAAGGTCCCATCATTCTTCTTCACAAATAACACTGGGGCACCCCAAGGTGACACAATTGGGTGTATGTACCCCTTCTTCAATATCTCTTCAAGCTTCATGTGCAACTCCTTCAACTCTGGAGTACTCATTCTATAGGGAGTCTTTGACACTGGAGCTTCTCCAGGCATCAAATTTATAAAGAAATCAATATCTCTCTTTGGGTGTAGTCCTAGTATCTCCTTAAACACATCCTCAAACGCTTTTAGGACTTCTTGATCTTCTATATTTGGCACTCCATCCTTAGGTGTTTCCTCCATATGAGATGAAAACACTTGGAAACCCTTCCTATAACACTTCTTTAGCTGCATTGTTGATATTTCTCGGACAATAAATGATATTTCTCAGACAATAAATGCCCTAGGAATTTGTTGGACTTCTCTTGAGTTTCCTTTCTCATCTAGGAAAGTGAATGCCTTGTTATGAAAATCTAAGATGATATGGTGTTGGTCCAACCAATCCATACCAATTAGAGAGTCATATGAACCCAAAGGAAAAAAACAAAGACAAGAAATAACTGATGAAGATTGTGCAATTTATCAAAGACACGAAATAATTTTAAAAGGAACAACGAAAAGACATAGTACTAGGACTATACATGGGCAATGGTGACCTGTGAATGGCACCAATGTTGAAATTTTTTCAAACTATTTTTGTATGCACTAAAATTTGACATGGATAGACTATTTTTATGCCTTAACGATATGGGAGTGTTTCTGGACTCAAAGATGACTCACACACCCACTTGTTTCCATCATCTTGATTCATCATGTAAACCATAAACCCTATTTTTCTTTCAAAGTACACAAACTGGGTGACACAAGTTTAAGTTTGCATTAGCCTTTTTTCATTTTTATTTCAGGTTCTACATTGTATATACAATGTATGTGTGTCATAATTGTGATGAAAAATCCCTCTTTTAATTCATTGTTTAATTAGCACCATAAAAATGTGCATGTCGAGATGGTGTTATATCAATGTCGCTAAGTATTACATGTGTCGATGGCATAATTATGGTTTCATGGTAGTGTCATATTTAAATATCATTATGGTGGCATGGTAGTGTCATATTTAAATATTTATTCATTGAAGATATGGGAGGGTTTCCAAACTCAAAGATGACTCACACACCCACTCTATATATCTGATCTTGACCTCGTTTCACTCAAACTTTCTCAGATTAATTACATGCATGGAAATCCCAACAATATACTCATAGTCATGGTCATACTCTTTATTTTCATAACCTATGTTTTTCAAAACCAACATCATGCCAATTAGCCCCATGCATTTGGTTATAAGAAGAAGGTGCTAGATGACATTTCATATTTAAATAATGATTTCATACTAATAGTTTTTAATTTATGGAGAAAATAAGTACTTATATGAGAGAATAAAAAAAATACAAGAAATAACTGATGAAGCTTGTGCAATTTATCAAAGAGAAGAATAAATTTTAAAAGGAACAACGAAAAGACATTGTACTAGGACTAGACATGGGCAACAATGACCTGTGAATAGCACCAATGTTGAAATTTTTTCAAATTATTTCTGTATGCACTCAAATTTGACATGGATAGACTATTTTTATGGCTTAATGATATGGGAGTGTTTATGGACTCAAATATGACTCACACACCCACTTGTTTCCATCATCTTGATTCATCATGTAAACCATAAACCCTATTTTTCTTTCAAAGTACACAAATTGGGTGAAACAAGTTTTAAGTTTGCATTAACCTTTTTTCATTTTTATTTCAGGTTCTACATTGTATAGACAATGTATGTGTGTCATAGTTGTGATGAAAAATCCCTCTTTTCATTCTTTTTTTAATCAACACCATAAAAATATGCATGTCGAGATGGTGTTGTATTAATGCCACCAAGTATTGCATGCATCGATGGCATCATTATGGTGTCATGGTAGTGTCATATTTAAATATCATTATGGTTTCATGGTAGTGTCAGATTTAAATATGCATGCATTGACAATATGGGAGGGTTTCCAAACTCAAATATGACTCACACACCCACTCTATATATCTGATCCTGACCTCGTTTCATTCAAATTTTCTCAGATTAATGTCATGCATGGAACTCCCAATGATATACCCATCTTCATGGTCTTGCTCTTTATTTTCATCGCCTATGTTGTTCAAAACTAACATCATGCCAATTAGGTCCATGCATTTGGTGGAAACAAGAAGGCGCTAGATGATAGAACTCCCCTTTCTTTCCCCACACATAACATAAGGAGAGAACTCCCTTCTCTGCTACATTGTCCCTCAGAATCCTACCCCTCCAATGCTCTTATGTCAGTACCCAACTGCAATCCTGTAACTCCAATGATTTCCCAATGTTTTTTCTCTTCTCTTGGTGGAAACACATTATTTTCCTTGGTTGGATATTTTCACCTATTATGGCTAAATCTCTTGATTTCCTCCACTCTAATTTTTTCTCTTTCATTGCTTCTTCAAAACTCATATCTTTTACCTACTCAAATTTCTCACTCTTTTTCCCATGCAATATTTGACTTTTGCACACTTTCCAAAACTGATTGTATTTAGACCATAACTCAATAAGTTGATGATAGGAGTTTTGCATTGACTTTCCCCATGTAGTTAACGGCATCAGTCTCTTAGCATGGATACTTTCCTATAATCTGATAACTAAGGAGGTGACACCTTCTATCAACCTCCTTACATTCCTTAAATGATTGGTCTTGGATATCTCAAAGGAGAAAGATATTATCTTCTCAAAAAATAACTTGTCAAGGTAGATTGGTATTTCTAACATGTAGAACCATCTTTAGTCCCCCTTAATCTTCCCCTCTCATGGTATCATGGCCCCTATAGGCACTTGTGCTCAATCTACTATTTGGATTGTTCACAAACTGAAAATGAAACACATACACACACACACACAATGTTTAATATGTCTAGATTACCAATGTATGGTAATTACATATCCATATTGAACCAAAAAAACATTAACCATAATTAATTACAAATTAATCGGGGAATCAAAATGTGGACATTACAAATCATAACCAAAATCCTTCATTCTAGAAGTGTTAATGCGTATCTTATTAAGTCAAGGAATCTTCTTGAAGATGAAGCTACCTAGTAAAATGAAGACTTTTGATCAAAGAATCATTTGTTACCAATGCTTCATGGATGAAACATTTTAGAGAAGGGGTGACTTGAAATATACCAAATAATTAAAATGAGAGATAATAGCTAATATTGAGTAGCATAGGGTTACATATTTTGTCACGTCCTTCTACCTTGATTGTATATAAGGCTGACCAATTCTCATTGTAAATATGTACTAGAATAGTGTGTGTGTGTGTGTGTGTGTGTGTGTAATGTATCTTCTCCATAGAGTTGATAAGATAAATACAATCACGTGTCATATAAATTCTCATGATAAAGGAGGATATATTGTAGGGAACCAAATTCTAGATGGGATCATAGTTTCTCATGAATCCATTCACTCCCCAAAATCAACCAAAAAATCAAGTAATCAAGCTTGATATGCCCAAAGAATTTTATTACCTTAATTGGGACTTCTTGGTCCAAATGTTAGCTATTTTTCACTTTAGTTTGACTTGGGTCAAGTGGGTCAAAAATTTTGTCTCTTCAACATTCTTCTATGCTTTAGTTAATGGTTCCCTTACCCCCCTATTCAACCCCTCTCATGGTATCTATCAAAGAGATCCTCTTTCCCTTTGTTTTCATATTTATGGCATAGGGGCTTGGAATATGTTTCTACCATATAATAATGCTTTAGGTAATTTAAATTGTCATAACCTCCTCAATGATGCTAATCATCTTTCCCATCTAAAATTTTGTAACAAACCCTCTCTTACGTCAACAATTACTGATGTACCAAAAGAGGTAAATATTTTTTTTTGAACAAACGTTAGTATAAGTGAAAATGCATCATAACATGTATTAATAACTACATAATCAATCGAAACAACATCACTATTATTCAATCAACTGTATCTTATAAAGATAACATAAGGAAGCTACACACCCAACCTATCTTGCATGGTTATGACCTCCAAGACACATAAGCAATGCTCAAGTCCAAGATTCATCTAATTGATTTTGACCACTTAAGGTCTCAGGATTGGAGACTGTTCTGAGAAACAAGGAGATATCTAATTCTCATTAATTCAATCATACAACGCTATTCAAAACTAGAATTATCAACATACTTAACCATCAATTCATCATAGTGCAAATAATAATCTACTCTACTTAATCAATCTTGAAGAAACATTGAGTGTAAATGAGTAAGAGGCTTTTACATAAAGAATAATAACCCAAAGAGAATAAGTAAAATCTTAGTCTCATGTAGCTCAACTATGCATCTTCATATTAAGGAATATCTTTTAAGAATATATATCATGAATTTAAAGTATAAAATCATATATTCATTTGCAAGAAACCACAAGAAGATCAATCGTCTTAAGGAATACACTAAATTTAGATGCTACTTTCCATTATGTATCCAATTTATAAAACCAATAAAAATCAATCATAAATAACAATTAATAAGAAGTCTATTTCTTGCATATCCATTTTAAAATAATTAAGATGTTCAATCATAACAAGCAATATGGAAAAATTCCAAGACTACCTTACATTTCCATTACAAGAAACTATAAGAAGTTCAACCCATAATTAAGAATTAGATAAGATATATTATATGCTATCTTGCATATCCATATATAATGATAATTAAAGAAGATCGAGTTTTATTTAAACAATAAAAATAAAGAACCCAATGTTGACTTATAAACCCAATTAAAAGAACTAAAGGAAGACCCAATAATAATATAAGAATCCAATGTCAACTTACAACTCCATTCAGAGGTATTAACGAAGACCAAATCTTATTTCAACCATATGTAAGAATGCAATTTCTATCTTAAAAAATTATTAAAGGAGTTAAGGGAACACCATTCTTATTCTTAACAATTAAAGATATTCAAATGCTAAATTACATCTCCAAGTAAAGAAACAAAAAGGAGTTATGAGATCTATTCCCACCTCTAATCCGATGTGCAGAAAAATATGAAATTCATTCCAGACCTCAATACTAACCTCCATCTAGACCTTAATCTAGCCCTCAGTACAGACCCTAATCATGTCATCAATCCGGAACTTAATCTGGTCCTAGATCCGATACTAATTTCTGATAATTTAAATTAGTTTCAAGTGCGACAAAAACGATTTTTATTAATTGTATAGCTTTAGAGGAAGGGACAATAAATTTGATGGAGGGCCTATCAAGAAGTGGCAATGACAACTAAGAGGTGAGTGAACATATATACGCCAAGCCAATCAACAATTACAAACTCACCCTTCTTAGTGTTAACTATACAAATGTTACCACTGTTTTGAAATCAAGGAAAGTCAATACAAAAATCAGCTAACTGGAAATGGGAAAATAAGACACGAACATGTTAATTAACACTTTTATTTTTAATAGAGACATTTTCATATGGAACCCAATCCGAAACCTAATCCGACACCTAATCCCGCCCCTGATCCGACCCTTGATACAAAATTAAATTTCTGAAAAAATCGAATTTAAAATTTACAAGCAGCGAATTGATTTTGGAAAGGTTAAGCCTTAAGGAAAGGAAAGTAAATAAATAAGGAGGCACTCAGGAAGGTCAAATTATTTTTTGTAGCCCCAAATTGTTCCACGACTTATAATACTTAAAAACTAAAATTAAAAAAAATAAAAATACAGAGAGCACTAAACTCCCAATTAAATTATGGAATTGTTTTCTAAAGGACAACAAAAGATTCCACAATGACAGAGCTACAATATCTTGCAAAAATTAACCAATTGATTTTTTTAGAAGCTTCTACAGGTTTGGGCAGCGTAAAGCCCCAAAATTTTGTTTTCGAAAATAAATTAACATACAAAGATCTTTAAAATTTCCCTCTTCGAATTTGTACAGGTAGCTTTACCAAAATGAATTTATAATATCAAATACCAGTCATACAACATTCTACAGTGAACCAATAGAACACCAAAATCAAGGTTTATAAGAATTTCAAGGCAAAGGAAGAGGAAGGACAATCACTCAAATTGAAATTCAGGGTTGTTCAAAGATGGGACAACAGTCACATAGACTTACCAAACTCCAAAAATGCAGCAAAATTTTAGCATGCAATTCAACCCATATTCGAGTTACATTACACAAGAAATTCACCTAACATTAACTCGCAAACCTTGCATGTAATAAGTAAATCCTCCTATTGTTTTTCTATTGAAATCAAAATTTGAAATCAAAGCTACACATGATTTTACCTTGCTCAAATGCCCTTTTGAAATTTAGCAGCAAGCATCAAGAATAAAACTACACAATTACCAATTTGACCCATTGAAATTTAGAAGGAAAAATATCCTCAAATACTAATTTTGACATCACCGTGAAACAAAGTGTTGTTCTCAAAATGCAATTCACATCAGAAATTGCAAGGATTAACCATTTCTTCATAATTTCCTAAAATATATCCCACTCGTATGCTGGTACATACAAAAATAAACATAGCTCTAACATATTCAATACATGAACAATTAATAGTGATCAAGTAAGAAGGAAATTTGGTTGAGAAAAGAAGGGACTGTTAACAGGATACTTCCAAACATAATTAACATCTAGAATGATCCAGTCACAAATAAAAACTCATGACTAAATTGAAGTTTTCACTACATGCCAATGGTAGCAATCTGGAATAACTTGTATCCAGATATATGAATCTATGAACAGTGATTCAATAATTTCAAAAACCCCAAGGGAAATATCAGATAGCAGCGAACAATAAAAACAACGGATTGGAAATATGGAAAGGGAGCTAACAAGAATTTTCCAATTTCTTAGTTGAGAAATTGAATGCATGAAATTCTAGGAATTATTTTATTACACAGAAATCCCTCAAGAATTGAAAATTTGATATCAGAAATAGAATACAGTTACGACAATATTTCTAGAGAATATATGTAAAATTTAACTTATTAACTTTACAAAACTCAAATAAGAATACAATAACCGGTGACGAAGAATCAAAGATGTTCATTAGCAAAGGCGCTCCTTCCTTTCTCTTGCTTTCTAATCATTCAGACTTCACTGGTACCTCCCATACAACACTAGGGGTACTCTTCTTCCCCCTTATCCCCTCGAGCTGCAAAGGAGCCAAGCACACACAAATCAGAAATACTCTAGCTCCAAGCTTGCCTCACAAGGTAGAGCCACCACTCTAGATCAATCTTGGTATCCCAACTCTCACAAGTAAAACCAGTCAAAAATAGTTTTGCAACATAACTTTCCAAATAACCAGTGTTGTCCCTTTCCCATCTAGACCATTTTATTTATAGGAATTTCCTCACTGACACATGCCCACATGATAAATTAATTAACTTTTTAATTAAATCAATTGGTATTATTTACCCTCTCACTTGTCACCCTCTCCCCAAGTTGCACAATTAATTACATATTTTATTTTAATTAAAATTCAATTTCCCTCAGATTTCACAAATGTGCTCCTTAAATCACTCTTAGTTGTCTCTTTATTCCCCAGATTCTCATTTAATTACTATATCCTTACTAAATATGAGTTAGAGTTAACATAGGAGTCTTCTTCTAGTTAGACTAGTGGTAGCTAAACTCTAGATACCATTATATGTGTACACCTATTCTCTCATACTTTATTTCTTTTCTTATTTTAAAATTTCATTTTAGTATTTTCCTCCACACATGTGCATTATATCAAATATTTAGATTTATCTCACTTTTTATTTAGATTGATTTATCTCTAGTCTTTTATTTTATTTAACATTTTATTTTAGTCCCCTAACTAAACTTATACTAAGGCTTTGTCTTAGAATAGGATTAGACTTTTATGGGGATTTATAATTAATAAAATTACTCATTAATTAATTATTTTAAATCCGACAATGTCAAATCAATTTATTGTTTTCTAGGCCACCTAGATTCATTGACTCAAGTTTTAAAATTACGCGACGTGCCCCTTCAAGACATACACCCATGCTCCAAGGGTGCCACTCGCCTTTTGACTGGTTTTGATAGTTTGTCCAACCCTTGGAGTCAACACTCCAATTAGTCGACCTTGTGAGAGACTAAGGGATTCTAAGGAATAAGGACTTTGCCTTATTGCGCTCCCCTTAGAAATATTCGTGAGTGACTATATTAGTCTACCCTCACGACATCGTGGATGTCTCGAACTAGATAATCGTTAACCTACAATTCGAGCCACGATAGGAGTTCTAGTAGGTTATGTCAAGGACTCTGCCACACCTCTCCCTCAATGTCTAGTTTTCTGTGCATGGCCCCTTTAATCCTTATGCGAGTCAGATTAGAAATAATTCGTCAGCCTGCATCCATCGACAAAACACTCTCAATGATCCATATAGAAAATCATAATATAATCGATCATATGTCACATATGCATGAAATGAAATACTCAAACCAAATACAATCCACTCCCTGACTCAATCCGGAGTCCAAGGAGGTCCATTGATGTCGTTAGCATCTATAATCTATCATGTGTCCTACAGAGTCAGGTAAACTTATCAATAGCATCTGTCAATACATATATCAAGTAAAACTAAATCACAACCCATCACATCATCATGTAAAATCCATAGTCGAAACAAATAAAATTATACTATAACCAGATCACTTGCACACAAGTGTCCTCAAAGAATAAGTCGATAACGTGTGATCAGTAGAGAAGGATGTTACATACACCCCCTCTTGTTTTAAAATTCATCTTGAAGTTGTACAATATATAAAATGAAGTAAATAAAAGTATCTGAAAATATCCTTATGTATAAACTATCAAACAAGTAATGAAACTGTTGACGCATATCATATGCGTCCTCCCAGGTAGCTGAGTGTGGCCTATAATTGTCCCACTGGACCTTGACCTGATTGACTATTCGATGTCATAGTTGTTGAATACGATGGTCCAAAATGAAGATTGGATCCATCATGAGAGCACCCTCGTCTGACACCTCTAAATAACTCATGTCAATCACATGTGTAGGATCACTAACATAATGTCTCAAAACAGATACATGAAAAACATCGTGCATACACCTCAAAGAATCAGGAAAGGATAGTCGATAAGATGTGGGTCCTTTCCTTTCTACAAATTTGAAAGGTCCCACAAACCTAGGAGAGAGTTTATCACCCTTTCCAAACTTGATCGAACTCTTGTGTAGTTTCACCCGCAAGAAAACTCGGTCACCAACTTCATAACTATGGTGAACGCGATGCGCATTGGAATAACTTTTCTGACGATATTGTGCTTGTTTAATCCTTTGTCTTATCGATTGCATTTGTTCTTCCATTTCCTGGATCACTTCTAGTCCTACCAGGACCCTATCTTCAAGTCGATCCGAGATCAATGGCGTCCGACATGGTCACTCGTAAAGAAAATCAAACTGTGCCATCTTAATGGTACTTTGATAGTTGTTGTATGAAAATTCTATCAGTGGCAAGAACTCTTCCCAACGTTTTTGTTGGTCCACTACATACAGACACAACATATCTTCCAAAATTTGGTTTGTTCTTTCGGTCTTCCCGTTTTTCTCAAGGTGATATGTTGTACTAAAGTTCAGTTGTGTTCCCAAATCCTCTTGGAAACTGGTCCAAAATCGTCCTGTAAACACTGATCCTTGATTGGATATGATCCTTATCGCTACACCATGTAATCTCACAACCTCGCTGACAAACACTATGGCTATGTCTGGCACCTGATACGTCATACTACAGGGATAAAATGTGCACTCTTCGTCAGAGTATCAACTACCATGAAAAATCGAGTCATGTTACCTTGTCGTGAGTGGAAATCAAAATATAAATTCCATCGAAATGACCTCCCATTTTGATTCTAGAATGACATGGGGTTGTAGTAATCTTGTCGGATGTCTATGTTCATCTTTCACTTGCTAAAATTCCAGACATATTTTCACGTAACTAACTATGTATTCTTTCATTCCCTTCCATAATAATTAAGGCTTAAGGTTTTCCTTCATCTTCATCACTCTCAGATGAGACATGTACATCACGTGATGCACTTCACTCAAGATCAAAATTATTAATTCTTCATTAGGAGGTACGTAAATTATATTTTTATACCTCAACAATCTGTCATTGTCCAATGTATAACCTTCAAACTTTGGTACCGTCATGGTATCTTGTTCAATGTTTTCCTTAACCTCCTTGAACCAATCATCATTTATCTGTAATGCTAGAATATTTGTCTTGAGAGGTATTACCAAGAATATGTGTGGTCTCCGACTCAACACATATGCCACTCTATTCATCATTCCTTTAATGTAAGTAATCTCAAAATCATATTCGTTAAGTAATTATGACAAATGGCTTCGTCACGCGTTCAAATCACTGTGTGTAAATATATGTTGTAGTCCACAGTGATCTGTATTTAGTTCGAATTTCCATCGAATCAGATAGTGTCTCCAAACTCTCAAGACATATACAATTGCCAATAACTCCAAGTCATGCATTGCGTAGTTCTCCTCATGCTTTCTGAATTTCCTTGAAATGTAAGCAATCACTCGACTCTCTTGCATCAAAATCCACCTAAACCTTCCCTGGATGAATCTGTGCATACAAAGAATTCATTTTCCATGTCAGTGAATTTTAGTATCGGCGTTGTCGTCAATAACTCCTCAAGCCTTTGAAATTCTTATGCGCATTTCTCGGTCCATACAAACTTCTTGTTTTTCTTTGGCAATTCCGTGATCAGATTTGCTATCTTTGAAAACATTCGACAAATCGTCAGTAATATCATGCTAAACCCATAAAGTTGCATGCTTCTTGTACGTTTTTCAGTGTAGGCCATTCCATAATATCCTCTACCTTTGCGAGATCCACAACGATACCTTCACTAGATATGATATGCCCTAAGTAATGAATATTCGATTGGTAAAAAGAACATTTTGATAGTTTCCCATATAATTTGTTTTCTCGTAGACACTATAGTACCAATCTTAAATGTTTGTCATGATATTCTTTCACCCGAGAATAAATCAATATGTCATCAATGAATACTTCAAAAAACTTGTCCAAGTATTCACAGAATACACCATTCATCAAACTCATGAATACCCCCGGAGCATTTGTCAGTCCAAACAGTAAAACTGTAAACTCATAGTGTCCAAATATCATCTTAAATGTGGTTTTAGGGATATCTTCCTCTTTAATCTGTAACTAGTGGTATCTTGATCTCAAATCAATCTTTGAAAACATAGTCGCTGCCTTCATTTGATCAAACAAATTGTCTATTCTTGGCAACGTATATTGTTTATTGATCGTCTCTTCTTTCAATTGACGGTAGTCAATACAAAGTCTCCATGATCCATCATTATTTCTTACGAAAATAATTGGCGCACCCCAAGGTGACACACTTGGATGTATAAGTCCCATGTCCAACAATTCGTTCAATTGCATTTTCAACTCCTATAACTCAGGCATT
>ML897333.1:5999-16022 GCA_009831015.1 Picea engelmannii
AAGGTACATGCTCATATTTTTGGATGATTACTCATGTTGTACTTGGGTATTTTTTCTTAGGAAGAAGTCTGAGGTATTTGAGCATCTCAAAGAGTTTAAAGCACTTGTTGAGACTAAATTAAGGAGAAAGATAAAATCCCTTCGTATAGATAATGGGGAGGAGTACATAAAAAAATATGTTCAAAATCTTTTTCTTGAGGCTAGGATACAGTTGCAACACATAGTACCATATGCTCTGTAGCAGAATGGGGTTACTGAGAAGAAAAACAAATCTCTCAAAGAGATGGCCTCTTGCATGTTGCATGCAAGATCAATTCCTCCTAAGATTTGGGATGAAGAATTAACTATGCCAATCACATTTAGAATAAATATCCTCATAGATTTGTTCACGAAATGACTCCTTTTGAGGCTTGGAGCATAAACAAACCGGAATTCACCCAGTTTCGTGTCTTCATCTCACGTGCATGGGCCCAGATTCCCTATGAAAAGAGGAAAGCACTTGATCCTCAGACTATTGCATGTATCTTTGTTGGATACCCAAACAATGTGAAGGGATACAAGCTCATTGATCCCTCTACAAACCAACTCATCATTGAGCATAGTATTTATTTTGATGAAAGTCTCTCGCATGCTCTACATGAGCCACATGCAGGTACATTTTTCCTTCCACGAGTTTGTGATGGTGAATATGCACATTCAAACTCTACTTAATATCTGAGTTCTGATACATAGTCAGATGATTTAGAAAATTCATATCCACAGTCAGTACATGTAGATGAAGAGCCGTAGTAGAGGCCCAAGTGGACAAAGACCACTCTTCAGAATGCATGAGATATTGTTGGGGATCCAACAGATCTCAAGAGGCATCGATATCAGTTCGAGGGTCCCCCTCATACTGTACTCACATCCACTGGTGCCATGTTTCTTATGCATTGTTATGTGGCTCGATATTTAGACCTGTATACATATGGCGAGGTTGTAGGAAATTCCTTTTTGGAATCAACCATGCAGGAGGAGTACAACTCCTTCCTCGAGAAGTAGAATTGGGATTTGGTTCTGCTTCCTTTAGGAAGGAATCTTGCCAGACACATATAGGTCTACATGACCAAGAGTGAAGTGATTTAAAAAGTTAGTAGATATAAGGAAATACTAGTTTCCAAAGGTTTTCAGCATGTTCATGGTACAGACTACAATGAGACATTCACTAGAGTAGTGAAGATGGACTCCATTCATTTTTCCCTTGCTATTGTGGCAACCAAACTATGGGAATTCCATCAGATGGATGTGAAGCATGAATTTCTTCACAAAGATATCTCAAAGGATATTTACATGGAGCATCCACCCTGCTTCATACATGATTCATCTTTGGTTTTCAATACCAAGAAATATCTCTATGGCCTCAAGCAGGTGCCGAGAGCATGGTACGCCAAGATGGACTCCTACCTTTTGTCCTGGAATTTTGGGAGATGAAAATCTCCTCCAAATTTCTACATTCTTAGGACTACTGATTCACTTTTGATTCTAGTTCTTTATGTGCATGATCTTTTGATCATTGGCTTCTCAACTTCATCAATTGTTTTCGTGAAGAGGATTATGCATTACATTTTTTTATGATGGATATGGGTCCACTCCATTACTTCCTTGGTCTTGAGGTTAGTCAGGATGCTTTAGGAATCAAGATATCTTGAGCCAAGTATGATTGGGATATCATGGAGATATTTCAAATGACAGATTGCAAGTTTGCCCCCACCCCTATAGATTTTAACCTTGTACAATATTTTACTACAAATGTATTTTCAATAAAATAATAGAAAATATACAATGGAAAATGCACACATTACACAAAGATTTTTCCCGTGGAAACCCAAACCAACAAAACCAACATACTCTATATTCATTCACATCATACATTGTTTACAATACAATATATTTATAGGAGACAGTGGAATCCAGAACCCTAATCCAATGACCTGGATTAGTCAACAACTCTAGTTCCTTAACTGGAAATAGAAAATCATCAGAGAAAAACCATGTGCTGAAAAACCACCCATAAATGGACACGAAAATTGAGGACCACCAAAAAATGGACATGAAAATAATATAACACATATCCAACATTCTTCCAGTTGTTGTTTTCTTTGCATATAGGGGGTTACAGGGTTACATAGTCAACAATTCAGGGCATCAATGCCCATAGATCCTTTACACCAAGAGAACCTCTCAGTGCTCACAAATTTTCTTAATGGATCTGCAACATTCTTCAAAGTTTCATCAACAACACCTTCTTTTCTTCAATTATGTCTCTCACAAAGTGATATTGAAAATCAATATGCTTTGTCTTTTAATGATAATCAGGTTCTTCATCAGAAAATTTGCACTCTAACTGTCATAATCTATCCTTACAACTTGATGTACCAACCCAATACCTGAACACAATCTTTGTAACCATATTGTTTTATTTCTTACATGAGCGATTGCCATGTATTCAACTTTTGTAGTTGAAAGTTCCACTACAGACTGTCTTTTCTCATCCAACCGATTACTCCTCCAAATAGGTTAAGAACATACCCGCTTGTCGATCTCCTACGATCCAAATTTCCAGCCCAATCTACATCCACAAAGCCATGTATGTCCAACACTTTGTCCAATCCTCGTGTTCCTTGATAGCACAATCCATAGCTAGTAGTGCCACACAAATACCTGAAAACGCTCTTTACTATTGTCCAATGCTCCTTCCCTGGTTTTGAGATATACCTGCTCAAAAATCCCACTGCATGTGCAATGTTCAGTCTAGTATAGACCATTACATACATCAAACTACCAACCGCACTCTCATATGGAAAACCAGACATTTCCTCCTCCTATTCATGTGTCTTGGGACACTAATCCACAGATAAATTTACACTTACATGAATAGGGACCCTCACTGGTTTACATTCTTGCATATTAAACCCTTGCAATATTCTCTCCACATATTTTCTCTGATTTAACCAGAGTTTCTTGTTTTTCCGATCTCTTTTAATTTCCATGCCCAAAATGAAATTTTCAACACCAAGATCCTTCATGTCAAATTTAGAGGACAATTGAGTTTTCACATCCTCGATAATCTACTTGTTGTTTCCTATCAGCAATATGTCATCCACATACAAGACCAAATAAATCAAATGATCACTAATTAATTTAAAATACACACAATGATCCTCTTTGTTTCTTGTGAAGCCAAATCCCATCATATAAGTATCAAATTTTTCATAACACATCCTTGGTAATTTTTTTAAACCATACAAGGACTTTTTCAACTTGTATACTAGCTCCTTCTTGGATGTAGCAAGCAATGCATGCTACAGAAAAGGATCATGAAAAATCAACAATATACTTGCAACTAGTCCTCAGAAACCAAGCAACACAAGCATATGGTGATAATATATAATGTTAGCACATTGAATAACATAATCCATCAACATTCATAACAAATGCGCCCATGGAATAATAATTCAAATATTTTAAAGATATTAATTGAACGAGAAAAGAGTATTTCTATTAAGATTTAATTAGCAGAAGTGAATAAGTTATAGACTTCTATGTCAACAAGGTTCAGGACCGATAAACTAAGTTCTTTCTAGTTGGACCTCCACCACTTCAATCCTCCACCAAAGGCAAGATCATATAAGAGATACAGTGAAGTTCTCAATCAGTAAGGGAAGAGCTTGGGGGTTGAACAATGTGTTCAGACTTAAAGGACAAAGAGATGCAGACTCAATGTGAAGTGAATAATTTCTCCAAACTAACTTTTCTCTCAAAGTTGAATTATTTCTCCTCTTTTCCATAGCTCGGATTTGGCCCATTTATAGCCTTCAAGTGGAATTGAAGGGCCGAGTCAGAACGTTTCCAGTATATGGAAGGCCAAGGATCATTGATCTCATTACGTGACATGGAAACCCAACACCATTTTTCAATTTTGGGCACATTTTCCGATGTACGTAGGCTGTAGTGGTGCAACCTGCATATAGGCATGTTGTATAGTAGGCAAGGTGCGTATATGTGGAAAAAAATATATTTTTAGCTCTAGGATTTGTAAAAAGGGGATTTTAAGTCTACATAGAGAAATGGAAAAAGGCCTTATGTGCAAGATTGCATGGGGTGAGGCAAATCTTGCAATAACAAATTCCCCCTAATGTGTGAGGTCATAGGAGTATTTTTTATGGCTGAAATACATTATATAAAACAAGAAGTGGAGTAATAGGGAACTAGATGGAAGAACTAGTTGCTCATTACAATCTGTACCGACTTTGCACACATGGCTTCCAATTTGAATTATACTGTAGATCCATGTGAAAATATACCAAACAATTGTGTGTGGCAATGAATAGGAAAATACAAATGCGGCTACATGCCAAAGGCCGTCATAGTCACGAACAAGGCCCAGGAAAACCAGTCTCAAAATCAATTTGAAGATATTTGTATACAATGAAGTGCAATCTGATCTCCCATGATCACTGAAGTCACACAAGTATTGGTCCAATGAAAAGGTAGCAATAACTCAGGAAAGTTGTGGCTACAAACTGATGTCTTCAAGTCTTCTACACAATCCACCAAAGGTGCAAGTCTACATCGTATGAATAAAGAATGTGAGGTCGAATACAATGAGACTTCGTTTGATTAGCGGTCATTGAGGTATATCGTTAACAAATGTGAGACAACCTACCAATGATGAAAGTAGGTATCAAGGCACCGAGTACATTCTTACAAGTGTGAATAAAGGAGTTGGGGTGGAACACTTGAAGAATCCATCGATCAGGGGACATTGATGTATTGCCAACTGTCGATGACGAGATAACTTGCCACTAATGACTACAAGCCTCTAAGTACTCATAGGAATCTAGGTCTTGTTTCCATAATAGATGAGCTGAAGTCGATGTAAGGAGACCCACTGAAAGGAGAGCATTATGGAATCTCTCATCATTCAACACGAGTTGCAAAGCAGGAGCTTGATGATTTGGAGGAAATCGGATGAAGAACATGTTCACGAACCGACGACCCTGTGCGTCTTTCGTGTGTGCCAAGTACAAGCGGTACACGAAAAAGACCCTTTGAATAGAAGCTAATGAGAAAAATTGTTGACAAAGGCAAGGAAACCACCAATAAGGCTAACGACATCCAAGACACTGCACGAACCCAATGTGTGAATAGATTTCTTGCCGTCGAACACAAAGGAAACCACACAGTCAATGACCAATGATGAAATGTCGAGTGTTGGGTTCAAGGTTACCTACCAATGAGGAAAGTATGACTAAAGTGTGTAATAGGACTACAATTTGATGTGATTCTCAGACAAAGTGAGGGTATGGGTGACATGCACAAAGTAATATATAACCTAATATTTTGTATTATTAATTTTTAATAATTAATTTATATTTAAATTTATGTAAATTAAATAAAATCAAGTTTAAAATTTATATCATTTTATATGATAAAGTATAACCTAAAATTTTATGTTATTAACATTTATTGAATATAACCATGAAAAACAGTTCTCCAAAGCATTTGAACCTTGGTCAAGGATTAAACACCCTCCTTTACCATCAAGTAAAAAACTCAATACACAAGTACAAGATTTAAATATCTAAACATGGATATGTTTAGTAGAAGTATTAGTAGGTGATAATAAATAATGATATGGGATATATGTTGCATTATTTTGGATGATTAAGGGAAATGAATTTCATAAATATAGCTTTGGTTTATGGATACATTTTTTATTTCTTTAAATTTGATGTGTGAATTGTGGTATTTATTCATTAAATTTTATGTGTATTTATTTTTTATAAATATATTTTAATTGTATTTTGTTCATATGTAATAAATAAAAATAATGTATTATATGAAAAGGTGAGGAGAATTTAATAGAAATTAAAGGAATGAAATAGATGTAAATTATATAAAGTTTAAAAATATTTTTAATTGTATTTAATTTTTAATTTCAAATTTATATAAATCTATTTTAATCTTAAATCTAAGGAATATAAAAAATAAAAGTAGAAATTTTTTAGTTTTGTAAAATAAATTTATTTCGTATAAAATTTTATAATTATTATTATTAATAATATTTTATTATGATTTTTTTTTCCACTTAACATTTAATAAAGTTAAAATTATACATATACTTAAATTATAAATCTATTGATGCTTTGTAAATGTAAAAAGGAAGTTCTATTCTCACCCTCATTTACAAATTAACAATAAATTAATTGCTACAAATTCACTTGTAGAGTTTGTACTATGGGAGTTTCATCTTGTTGATCAATTTCTTATCACTTCATTCATAAATTGAGTTTTAAAATTGTAAAAAATAGAGTGAGTGGAGAGATGTGGGATAGATGCACTGTATAGATGTTATGGGTATAAGAAGAAGTGTCTAATAAAAATAAGGGATATCTAGTAAAAATAATGTTCTTTTTATTTAAAGGATGTAATTAAGTTTAACAAAATAATTTTGAAAAATATTCTTTAATGTCCTATAAACACATATTATATTATAAATTTATAAAATTAATAAAATATACAATAATCTAATAAGAAGAGGTTATTTGCAATGAATGATAGTAATTGTTTTTCTCCCATATCTTTGTATTAAAAAAAGAAGGGGTTATTTGCAATGATAGTAATTGCATTTCTCCCAAATCATTGTATTGAATTACAATAGGAAAAATTAAACAGAATTGGCCAAGCTAGCTTTGCAATTACAATACACTGAATATTTAGAATATATATTCAACAAGATTAGTTTAGGTTTGAATGTGAGATTGGTTCAGGTTCAATTATCAATGCATTTTGTAATTCAAAGAAAGCTTGGTTTAAACACTCTACCTTTTGGTTATTTTTCGATTTTTTCTGTTTGATTTTGCCAAAAATCTAATGGAGAATGGTTGGATCTCCAAATTTAAAAAAGCTATCTCAATTATGAAAAATTTATACTCTTACAGTTTATCATATCAGAGATTTGTACATTCTTGCTATCAGTTTATCATATATTTATACATATTTAATAATATATATTTAATTTGTATCCATTTGCTGTCATCTTATCAGTTTATAAGATATTTTTACATTTTTAATTTGGGCATTTTTACTCCCACCTTATCTTATCAGGTTACACAATATTTATACATTATTTGATTTCTACAGTTTTACTCCCACTTTATTAGATATTTAAACATTATTTAACAATAGTACAAAAATTACAAAACATTTTTCTTTTAGAATTATTTGATTGGTAGGTTTTTCTTCGACCTCATTCGATATACACATTATTAGAAATTCAGTAAAAAAAATACAAAATATATTTTTAGCTAACTGTACTGAAAATAAAAAAACCTCAGTTTCTCCAATATTCTACGAAAATCAACTACATGAGGTAACTATTAGGTTCGCAGAAGTCCTCAAAAGGGCACTGCGGGTTTGCAAAAACAATGAACAGGTTTGAATAGTCTTAGTTAAAGACAACCTAACCGTTTGGTGTGTTGTTTTTTCCCCAGATTTTCTCCATCCTATCCTTCAAAGTCCTCTATTAGCTGCTACATTCTATTACAGCTGAACAACTCAACAACTGAAGCCTCTGCTCGAAATTTCTGCAAACAATTTTTTGCATGTCCTGGAGCAACTGTAGCCATTTCCGACTGAACACCCATGTGCCCTCTTCCTTAAAATGATCTCATAGAGCATAATGCATATATCAGGAGCACTATAAAAATTGAATTACATATACGTTAGCAGATTCCCATTACTGACTCGGGAGACTACATAACCCAACTCGTTCATCAGCAAAAGAGTACAGAAGAGGTCTAAATCTTTGCCCAACAATATTTCCTCGGCTTCAGCCGACGCCATTTGTTACAGAAATTGTTCTTAACTGCCTCCAAGTCGAGATTCCTCACGCCGGCATGGTCTTTTCGGTTGAAGAGACTCAGAATGTGCTTGAACAGGAGCTTGTCGCAGGGAATCACAGGCGGTCTTGCCGGGCGTAACCGAACAATTCTCCTCCTCCACCTGCGGCTTCTCTTTCTCTGCGGGTAGTCAAATTTCAAATGGAGAATGGGTTCCGAATTGTTTTCCGCTCATTTGAACATTCAAAATTGAATTTGGTTTTGAAGCATGCCCTCTTCCATCTACCAACCTATAGTTGCAATTAATTAAATGACGGGCCGGTCCAAGTACAGGGTGAAGGCTGGATCATCTGCGTGGCGATGCATGGCATGGGGTGATGAGGTTCTTATCTAGGGGATAGTGCCACAGCACGAAGGGGGAGTCGCCGGAAAGCTACCTGCCGGAGGCAGTAGGCTCGGAGGGAAGATTTTTTATACAATGTTAACTTGCAGGCGATTGGGAATGTGCGGAGCCAAGAGCGAACTTTCATATCAGGCTGAAGGCTATGCTAGAGAACACATCAAATTCGACAGCGACAAAGCGACGGAGAAGGAGGGTTTTTCTTTTTTCCTTTTATCTGCTGGGCACTCAAGCAGAATCGATTTTGAATAGACAGACTCAAAAATGTACTTAGATTACATATGTCTATTTATATGTAATAACAACCATAGATATCACTATAAATCTACTTTGATGATTTCAGATTACTATTCATGCTCATTCCTCCACTCTACCCACCAATTCCAAATGCAACCCTTTTCAGCGAGGAAACTTCTACTCTTAAGTTCTCGTGTTTGTGCACAACAGTTGAGTGCGAGGGTGTAAAGGCGGATTTGAAATTTAACGAGCAAATTGAAGTTGTCAATGAACAATCTATAATATAGTCCATGTGGTGTTTATTCCATTGACACAAGTGGTTAAATTGGCTTTTTTAAACATAGTTTTCCAATGAAGAAATTTTAATGTCCACAAAGCTAACAATACATTTCTGCATTTCAGTCATTTTGGTGTTCAACTTGATGATGAGCTTTTTCACTTTCTCAAGAGTCTCCTGGTTGAATAAATTATTCCAAGAGTTAGTTGTTAAAATACTCACATAAATGTGCTTTTGTCTTTGAAAGCTTCACACTCTAAAATGAAATGTTTTCCTGTTTCCACTTTTCCGGAGTTGCAAAACATACACAATCTTTCTTCCCAAGCTTCCTTTGGTCTTTTCCAAAGCCGGCTTTCACAACGGAGTTGATGGGAATTAGTGAATTAGTTCTTAATTGGGCGATAAGCATTTTGGCCCCTATGTAAGTGGGGTTAAACTCTTCAATGTAATGCTTTTTTTTTCTCCCTAGCCCTTTGTCCTAGGATATCTTGTGGAACCTAGCAATAAAAAAAGCCTTTATCTCTTTATTGTTTCTAGGGGCACCTATTCAAGTGAATATCCCATTTACTAAGCCATTTAATATTTTGCCGCATCCATGTCTTCTTTCTTTTGCAAAATATGTCATTGAAGACGACCTTAGGCCACCCACCATCTTCCATTTACTCAATTGTTTTTAGATATCTTATTAGATGCACCATAGCAATTGCATCAATAGGAAGACTCCATTTCTTAAGGAACTGCACTTTTAATTTTAAACTTGTTTGTAATCAAACATTTTTTAATCTTTTAAATTTGCTTCCATTGCTACTAGCCCACACTTCACAACGATAGAGAACCACCAGGATCACTAAAAGCCTAAAAAGAGTTTGCATAGTCTTCCAATCCCATAGCTCTCCCTCTCTGCACCTATTTTGGAAAGCATAGAACGCTTTGCAACCTCCCAAAATTCTTTTCTTTCTGCAACCTTCCCAACCTAGATTTTTGTTGAAGTCAACTCGGAGGTATTTGTAATTTGCCACTTCAAAGAAGACCTTATGTTGATTATGTTTTTGTTTTCTTTTGCTGGAGAAAACTACCACTTTTGTCTTGCTAGTATTTACTTGCATCCCCACTGTACTACAAAAGTGCTCAAGGGAAATTAAGTGTTCTTGCAACCCGTGAGAAGATTTAGCAATTAGAATAAGGTCATCTGCATACAAGAGAAGCCTTATCACAAACTCGCCCAA
>WSFP011532166.1:0-11995 GCA_009831015.1 Picea engelmannii
CTTGTAAAGTTAGATTTTTTTCTTCCTCTTTTTCCTGATTTGTTTTTTTCTTCCATACTGTTGTGTTTTCTTCCTCATGTTTAGTAAAATATTTATCTTTCATTTTCTGTCTCATGGACTCTAATATGCTTCTGCACTCATGTACTTTGTGGCCAAAATTGTTTCATTTGTAACATTCAATATTGGAGTTCATAAGAGGAGCAAAAGGATTATAATTTTTGTCTACAAACTCTTGAGTTTGTTTGTTTCTTATATACTCATTCCTATAGGTATTGTGTAATCTCTACTTCTCAGATAGTCATATATTGTATTGGCCCTACATTTAATGGCTTTATGTCCAAAAGTATGACAAGAAAAGTAGTAACCAAGAAACATGTTTTGATACCTTGTTGCAGGAGGTCTTCTTGGTGGGAAATGTTTGTTGGTAAACCTTTAAGATGTTTTGTTTTTCATATAATCATGATTGGAAGTGTTGTAAGTACTTCTTATGGTGATAGGTCTTCTGGATGGAGAACCCTTTCCAAATTCAACTTTGTTGTGAAGAGCAATGATATTTTTTTTATCTTCCCATTTTTGTTTGTTATGTGCTTCATTTTTTTTAATGTTTCCACTATGATTGGAAATCCTAATAATAATTTCATATCTTTGAGTCTTCTCCCCTCTTTCTTGTATCTCATAATCGATAATTTTCTGACATTTGTTATAGCCAAAACTAGTTTTATCAAATGTTGACCTTTGAATATTAAGAATGTCTTATAGGGTTGTTGAACTCTTTTAAAACTTCAGAATTGTGTTCAGTTGTGCTATTGTCTTATCTAATTATTTTCTTAGGAAAAAAAATTCATGTTCTCTTTCAAGGGAGATATTCTCCATTTATTTGAGTTTATTTGCCAATATTTCTTCAATTCTTTTTTCTTCTTCTAATTTTCTTTTTAGAACAATAGTCCCAATTTCATCATTTGGTTCATGATGTTCTCCTTTTGATTTTCTTAACTATTCCTTGAGAGAATCATTTTTATTTCTAAATTTGTTTAGTTCACTTAGAGTACAGATTAGTTCATATTCAAGATTAACCTCTCCTCCCTCATCAGGGTCTTTATGTTTTTAGGTTTCATCATCATAGAATTCATTTATGGCCATGAATAAATCATCTTTTGTGCGGTTGTCTTCTTCATCAGAGGAGTTTCCTTCATCATTGGTGTACAAATTTTTCTTTTTCCTGTAATTCTTCCTTTTTTCTTCATTTTTGTCACTTATATAGTGATCTTTGGTCTTCTTAAAATTAGAGTCCCTTTTGTAAGGACATTTAGTAGAAAAATATCCTACTCTACCACAATCAATGCACTTTAAAGGGAGATTACCTTTGTATTTTCTAGTTCCTTTGTTGAGTCTTCTGATGAAGTTTACTTCCTCTACATTTAATTCTTCTTTAGAGGATTCATATATTTGGTGTCCTTTTGAGATTATCCATTTTGATGCTTTGAATGCTTCCTTGTTCTTTGATGGCTCTTCCTGCAAAGTTCTCATTTCATTGGTTGTAAGGATTCCATGTAATTCATCCATTGTTAGACTATATAAATCATTCATTTATTCAATGGAGGATATCTTGGGGTCAAATATTAATGGAAGTGTCCTGAGAACCTTTTGTACAACAATTTTTTCATTTATGGTTTCACTTATTCCTTTGATAATGTTAAAAATATCATCCACATGAAGAAGGTAGGCTGGTATATCTCCATCTTCTCTCATCTTGAGATTTTAAAATCATCCCCTATGAGTTTGTAGTTTTTCCTTCATGACTTTATCATTCCATTCATATGTATTTTGCAGTTTTTCCCAAATTTCCTTTCTTGATCCACAGTGCATGAATTTAGTAATTTTGATCTTGTTAATCCATCTAGAATAGAATTCATGGCTTTGGATTTATTTTCACTGAGCTTCTAAGAACCTACATCATAGAGTTGAATTGCAGAGGTGATGTAGCCATTTTTACTAACTTCCAGACACAATATCCTAGTGAATGCATATATAATCTCATTTTCATTCTCCGGAATGCATAATCTAATTCATTGAAGAATGGATAATTGATTTTGGAAGTTATTTCCTTGTTGTCCATGTGTGTCATAGGGATCTACCTTCCAATGGTTTGATTGTTTCTCAAGGAACCCACTATGTTATCAATTGTTGGAATATTTAGCAATACTGAGAGGGGAGGATGAATTAATGTTGCACAATTTTAACAATTATAAAACCTTTTTTTAACTTCCATTAATCATCCCAAATATTACAATTAACAATGTAGAGAACTAACCATGTCAATAGATTCATAGAACACATATATTTTACATGGAAACCCAAATGGTAAAAAACCACAAAATAATTCTTTAATAAAATCTTGTAGGAACCAACCGACTGTTACAATATTTGCAGGTACCAACCTGCTAGAGACACCAATCTCCTTGACTAAGCACTAATTCAGTAATAAGATTTACATGCACCAACTTGTAGGAGACACCATTATCCTTAGTTGAGCACCAACTCAACTCTCCCTATAGGCACCAAACTTCAGTTGTAGTATTTTTAGGAACCAACATGTAGGAGACACCAATCCCCTCAAGCTCCCAATAATATCAAATTGACTATTTTATTCAAGCCTTGACCTATAAAAATATGGTGCTTTGTCTCTATTGTCACAACATTCTCCACCAACTTATATTCTTCATGAATTGATAAATTCCTTATAAATTGCACCTCCCAGCCTCCCTTAGACAAATACCATTTCCTTTTCTTTCATCATGCAGAATGTATTTGACCACAAAAATTGTTGAGGCTGAAATTCATGTGATCTGGAGGTCATAAAGATAGATAACCAAGATCAACAAGGAGTCTAAGGTTCTTATCATGAATATGTTCAGATCTAATTTACATATAACAAAATGTTGAGAAAGAAAATAAGAATCCATCTTCGCATACCATGCTCTAGGTGCCTACTTGAGGCCATAGAGACACTTTTTCAGTCAACATACTAAGGATTATTTTTGTATGAGCCTATGTCATTGCTCCATGTAAATATCCTCCAAGAGATCCACGTGAAGAAATAAATTATTCATGTCCATCTAGTGAAGTTCCCACGCCCTGGATACTGCTATGGAAAGGGACAATTATATGGAGTCCATTATTTCTACTGGATCAAAGGTCTTGTCATAGTATATACCATGTATCTATTGAAAACATTTGGAAAATAGTATTTCCTTGTACTTGCTCACATGTTCATTTGTTTCCTTCTTGGTCTTATATACCCATTTGCATCCAAAAAGCTTCCTATCTAAAGGAAGTAGACCCATATCCCAATTATGGTTCTCGAGGAGAGAGTTTTACTCCTCTTGCATTGTGACTTCCTATAAGAGACTCCCTACAACCTCTACATAGTTATGTGGGTATGAAGATAGAACCATATAGAAATGAATAGGAATCATTGGTTCGATATTTGTGAGTGAATGAGGAGGATCCTAAAATCGATACCTCATCTTCCTCTGATATGTTGGATCCCCGACAATGTCTCCTACTACCTGTAGGGTGGTCTATGCCCACTTGCGCATATATGGTGTCTAAACATTTTCATTCTCATCATATTATGAATAATATTTGGACCTCAGATATGAACCATGATATGAGTGAAAAGAATCAATATCGCTGATGTTTGGTGCATGCAGTGGTACAAAGGTATCTGCATGCATCTCTGGCAGTGCATGCAAGGGAGTTTCCTCAAATTGAACAATGCCCTCAATGATGATCATGTTAGTAGAGGGATAAAGTGACATGTAACCCTTCACACCATATGGATATCCCACAAATATGCATTCAATACTATGTGGATCTAATTATTTCCTCTTTTAATAGGGTACATGGTCCCATGCACGTGATCCAAATATTTGGAAGTGGGTGACTTTTGATTTCTTGTCACTCCATACCTCAAAGGGATTTTGGTCCTTGACATATCTGTGAGGAGACTATTATGAATGTGGTTAGCACAGTTAAGTTTCTTAGCCAAAATCTTGGGGAGTATACATATTGTATGCAACATGCAAGTGGCCATCTCCTTGAGGTATCTGTTCTTCCACTCAGCTACTCCATTCTACTACAGTGTGTAAGGTATTGTGTGCTATAGATGTATACCTGCTTCTGAATAAAGATGTTGGAAATATCGGTTCACATATTCCCCCCCATTGTCTATGCGAATGATTTTGATCTTTCTCCTAGATTCACTCTCTGCATGTGATTTGTGGTATTTGAGATGCTCAAAAACTTTGGACTTCTCCTTGTGAAAATACACCCAAGTGTATCATGAGAAATCATCAATAAATGTAAGAATGTAACTTTATTTGTTGATGGATAGATGAGGAAAGGGTCCCATCAGATCATGAAAGGGTTTAGAGTACCCTTCCTAATTTATCTCTGCATGTGCCTTTCCCTTGTGTTGGCACAGGGGCAGACCCAGGGTTCAACGCTACAACGGGGCACCAACAAAACCCTAACTACTGGCCCTTTCGGCAACACCTGCGAAGAAGATGAAGTCTAACCCGAGGTAGAGGCAGGGGTGGTTGCAGGACTCAGGTGTCTACAAACTTAGTTGGGACACAGATCTGTGATTATAACACTTAATAGAGCACTTAGCACCGTTAGTTCATCATTATATAACCAATATCTACTCCCCAAAGAAAACAGAGCATCACAGCATTCACCCTAATCTAATGTATATAAGCACTTAGCAAAGGAATTAGATCAGATCTAGTAGATTCAAGCACTAAGCAAGTTCACAGATGTCAGATCTAGAATCCAGATTCAACATAAGCACAAAGCATAAAAAGATCTATCTATCTATATCAAAGAGCTTAGAAAATAACACCTAAACACATTAGAACATCGCACAGAGTAGAATAACATAGTATTTACGTGGTTCACCCCCACCCTGGGGCTACGTCCACCAATTCTTCTTCTTTATTAGCTTCAAACAGTCATCTACATGCATCAAGCAAAAAACCCTTACTCCTCATAAGACAGGAGATATGCACAACTCGCTAGATCCTCCTTCCTTGCGTTACAACACAAATTCCTCCACAGTCTCTTACAATGACTTGCACTTGGCTCTGAAAGTCTCACACAGTATGCACGAAGCCTTACACTTCTTTATCACATATATTCAACTCTTACCACTCAGCCAACTTGCACAACACTTTCGCTTTTTTCTTACATTGCCTATCCTTCTATTTATACATACAAAATAGGTCTAAACATGGGTAAACCCATGGGCCGACATCCCATTCCCGTTACATATTTTCGAATCCCAAAAAAGGACCCAAAAAGGGGCCGAGATCCCGCAATATCTGCTTCATCTTACGATCTGCCTTTGACAGGCTGTTGAAGTCCCAAAATAGGTCAAACTTGACCAAGGATCTCCCAAAACTTGGTCAAGGGCCAACAAGCCCCCAACACTCACTTGTGACTTGTCCCGAGTCACTCTTGTCTGACTAGTTTTCCTTCGAACGCATCGAGCTTGGCTTGAGCTACTTTGACTTGTTGTTGTGCCACAACCTCTTGTTCTGCAAACTCCTAGATGACTGCATCATTGATTGGTCCCTCTAGACGTTGTTCTGTTGTAGTGACAACTTGATCTAGCTCTACTCCTTGGCCTTCTACCTTTGTAAACAATTAATAGGCCTTATCATGCACAGGTTGGATTTTTTGAGTTACTTCCATAACTTGGCTCTAGATAGTATGGATTTTTTGTTGTGAAGTGCATTGCTCTTGGGAGTGTTTCATTCTTTCCACAGCTGACAGGGACTTTAGCTGTGCCTGTATCTTTTTGTATTGATACTTCGCCTCTTGGAGTTGTGACTCCAGTGCCTTCAGTTCTAGGTTCTCCATGAATTTTTCATAGGTTTGGGCACTGCGATCAGTGAGGTTCTTACATTCCAAGGTAATATCCTTGAGCCTTTCAACTACGCTCCTAGTGGTTGCTTCCCTTTGGTCTCTTACATCTTGAGGGGTCTCAAGTACTCCGTGTAGCTCCAAATCTGTTATGCGTTGTTGTAGCTGCTAGATCACTTCTTCAAGTTGTGCTACTTGTTGTGGAACTCGATATTCAGAATTTAATTATACGACTGTCACATAGAGAAGTGATATGTTGACCATTTCCTTTACTTCAAGTTTCTCTGCGAGCAATTATTCCTTTTCTTGCTGTAACTATGCTTTTTCTTCATCAAACTTTTCTTGGAGAGCAATATTTTCCTGTTCTACAACACTACGTTGCTCTACTAGTACCCCTTGTACTTGTGTCAAAGCCTGGGTGGCTTGCATTGTTTCTTCCTGTTCTCATTGAAGTCGAGCTTTAACTGTATCGGCTAAGTGATGGAGTTGATCTAGCTCATCTCCTAGTTCTGGCTCTCCCGACGTAGTGGAGACTACGCGACTGGACTGTAGGGATTTTTGTACCCCTCAGATTTCAGCCTCAATTTGATCATACATCTCCTCTTGATTTTCTTCTTGTTTCTTTTCTATTTCCAGTGAACCATCTTCCAGGGCTGATATGAGGAAATCGAAGTCGTCAGAGGTGAGGACGGTCTGCATCTTGGTCATGGTGGCCTTCGCATTATTTCAGGAGGATGGTTTTGGAGGTGAACATTTTCTCTTCTTTAGGGGATCAACCTCGTCTCCTTTCTTTTGTTCAACTTCATTGGCATCTAACTCTTCTCCATAACCTCCTTTCTCTGGTGATATGGAAGCAGTCTCCATGGATGCACTGTCTAATTCTTAGACCTCTTCAGCCTTCTTCTCCCCACTAGGTCTGAGCATATCCTATGCAGTTTCTGGGCTATTGATTTCGGATATCTCTGTAGGGTCTTCTAGAATAAGGAGGTTCGTTGACCAGTCCTTGGTGATCTCCTCCAAGTCCTCCTCCATTAGCTTGTAGTAGGACTAAAGTTGTTGCTTGTGTAAGTCAGTGCACACTGTGATGTAAGTAAAATGTTGATCTGTGTTGAACTTCATCAGAGTCCTGAACCGGTGTAGAGTGTTCAGAGTCATGCGAGGCTCAAATTGTATGGCTACCTTCAGCTGATTGTAGTAGGTATGAAAAACAACATTTGACTTCCACTGTTTATTCATGTTACTTGAGTACCACAGTGTAATGAACTTCACGGCCAGTGGTTCAAAAGGCTTGATGCATGGGAAGGTCGTACCTTCCAGCATCTCCCAGGCAATAAAAGCTATAAGGATCAAGATCTATATGAAATTAAATTCATATCCTTGATCTTGTGCTTCTCTGCAGTCGAGTTCTAATTAGTTCACCAGGTACTTTTCCCAGTTCATATGAATTCCTTCTGTGCACTTACCTGCGAGGTTGAATACAAAACCGGTGACTTGGGTTGGTTGGTTCTTTCGGACTAACTTCCCTACAATCAATTGACAGGTGAGGCACACTTCGCCACTCTAGATAGAAGCTACCTTGTATCCTCATGTTCCCTTCTCTACATCGCCATAAGTTTCCTTGATCCTCTATGCTATAGCGTGATCCATGGATTTTCCAAGGTAAAACTCTTGTGGATCGGGTCCTTTCATACTCAACCCCATGATCTGATTGATCAACATCGGGTCAACTATTATACGGTGGTTTATCCACAAATAACCACTATGGTAACAAGACAACAACAACTTGACACATGCATTCACCTCCTGGTGTCATCCGAAGTGAGGAATCTTCATGACATTGAGCAGGGTGGACTACGTGAGGTTCATAGTCCACGATTGGGGGATTATCTTTGAATTCTTCCCCTTAGTCTGGTTCAGGTAATTATGTGGGGCAAGCATGTTGTAAAATTTCCGGTCACCGAGGTTGAAGTTGCTAAACTTCAATGTTGCAATCTTATCTATGCAGTGACCAAGGCATACTCAAAATCTCTAGGTACATTGTCTCAATTTACTGTGCTTCTCAAGGGTGGAATATAGGCGGGTAATATGGTCTAGGTAAATTTAGCATTCGCTAGATCATCCCTATGCTTGGTTCATTTTTCATCTGATGGTTGGGATGGTTCGGCTCCGTGAGTAGTGGATGGAGAGGTTGGCATCCTCTCATTGATGATTCTTGTACATCTGTAGACATCGACATGACTCTTTCAGTCATGAGGTCGATCAAAACTTCTTCAAAAACTTTCTCTACAACTCCCAACTCATCCGACAGACATGCTCGGGGTTAACAATCTCTGGTTCGGGGGGTAACTTAGACACAGTAATGAGATAGAGAGAAAGAGTGCAATGATCACTATAAAATAAACTTAGTCTACAAGCTCGAATTCTCAGTTGGAAAAAGTGTTCTCGGTGCATGGCACGATGGGATAAATAGGTAACTCGACAACAGGTAACTTGCAATGGGTATGAAGCCTTCATTAACTCTTTTCTATCCATTATGGAGCAGTCCCAACAGTCGGATGGCGAGATGCCTGTCCATAAATTTCTTTCTATCCATTCAGGGTATTGGTCTAACAGTTATAATGTCCCCAATGGTTATATTTCTTCACCATGGCAAAGTTCCATGTGTCGTTGTTTTGATATCCCGACGAACCTCCAATTTTTCAAATTTTTCTTCTGCAAGGTTTCCTCTGGAACCTTCTACAACTTGTCGATCTTAGCTTGATTCTTACTTGTCTTTCTATCCTTCTTCCCAGTGAGCTTCATCTTGGTATGCCCTTTTCCGTTCTGATTCTTATCTTCTTTTGACATAGTGACTTTGTGTTGTTGAGATCCTTTCCTAATATTTGCGGGTGATCCTTTTTCTTTATCTGGAATAGGTAGTTTAATCTTCAATGGTTCTTCTAGTTTTCTTGCAACTTCGACATCCGGGTCTCTGGTGTTAAATGGCTTTGATCCGTTCTTCTATTCTTTAATCAAGTGTGCAATCCTTCTAGTCATGAATTCTTTTAATTCTTACTTCTTCTGTTCTAAAACTTCCTCTTCTTCTTTCCTTCTGGCATGATCTCTTTCAATCCAAGGTTTTCCTAGTAGCATGGTAAATGGGGCACTATTCTCAATAAATTTAACAATGTCAAAATCTTCCTTTGTTGAAGTTCCATTAGCATTCATAGGTATCCGGGTGAGCTTTCCACATAGGTTTATCATCTTTCCTTTGAATAGTCATATTCCCCTAGTGAAGAAATTATAGCAGGATTCCCTATAGCTTCCCACGTTCTCTCTGTCATGATATTCACATGCGTTTCCTCAGCTAGAACACAGTCAATATCTAAGTTTCCTATTCTTGCTTCAAGGAATTCTTTTTCTTTCAAGATCCCTGATAATTGAACATGTCGATGATCATTCAGGGTTTCTATTATCTATAGCAATACTTTCTCTAATTCTTCCTGGGATTCTATCATAATCTTAGTTTCGATATCTTCCTTAAGGTTTTCTTGTCTCATGTTCATTCCTTCAATATTAGCAATCATTCTAGGACAATCCAATACTTCATGGTCCATAGCTTTACAACAAAGACAACTAGGTCTTCTCCCAAGGCATTCCTTAGCAAGATGCCCCGGTCTTCTACAACTGTAATAGAGGGTTAATCCTCTCTTTATTTTAAATGATCCCCAACCTTTCCTGTAATGGGCACTAGGATTATGGTAGTTAACCTGCAAAAAAATCTTTCTAGAATCCTGTATACACTTATTAGTCCAAATATCCTTTCTATGCATAAGTATAACATATTTTTCACTATTCTTATCAGATCTACTCATATCAAATCGCCTTTCATCTATTAATACCCTAGTTTTCAAGATAGGATAGAATCTATCAAACATACCTAGATCCATACTTTTGAAACAAAAAATTACACTTATCTTACTTCTGCAGAGCACAAGGCTTTCAGATCTAGAACTTTTCAATATTCTTACCTTTATCAGAGCACATAGATTTCATATCTTACCTCTTTTAATCAAGAATTCTCACTTTTACCTTTCTTAGGGCACAAAACTTTTGGATCTTACCTCTTTTGTTCAGATCGGACTTCTTTTCCTTAGCACAGAGCTTGCCAAAATAGTAGAGTACTGCACACTAGAGCAATAGATCTATGTACAGAGATTTCACAATTTCAGATTGGATATTTCCACAAAGCTTCTTCTTCCTCAGTTCCCAACAATTCACAGTTTCAGGTCCTGGTAACAGAACCATTTGTTGGCACATGGGCAGACCCAGGGTTCAACACTACAACAGCGCACCAAAAAAACCCTAACTACCAGCCCTTTTGGCAACACCTGCAAAGCCGATGAAGTCTCACTCGAGGTAGAGGTAGGGGTGGTTGCAGGACTCAGTTGTCTGCAACCTTAGCTGAGACATAGATCTGTGATTATAACACTTAATAGAGCACTTAGCACCGTTAGTTCATCATTATCTAACCAATATCTACTCCTCAGAGAAAACAGAACATCACAACCTTCACCCTAATCTAATGTATATAAGCACTTAGCAAAGGAATTAGATCAGATCTAGCAGATTCACGAACTAAGAAAGTTCACAAATGTCAGATCTAGCGTCCAGATTCATCATAAGCACAAAGCATAAACAGATCTATATATCTATATCAAATCACTTAGCAAACAACACCTAAACTCATCAGAACATCGCACAGAGCAGAATAACACAGTATTTACATGGTTCACTCCCACCCTGGGGCTACGTTCACCAACTCTTCTTCTTTATTAGCTTCAATCAATCATCTACATGCATAGAAACAAAAACCCTTACTCCGCATAAGACAGGAGATCTATGTAACTCGCTAGATCCTCCTTCCTTGTGTTACAACACAAAGCCCTCCATAGTCTCTTACAATGACTTGCACTTGACTTTGCAAGTCTCACACAGTATGCACGAAGCCTTACACTTCTTGATCAGACAGATTCAACTCTTAGCACTTAGCCAACTTGCACAACACTTGCACGTTTTTCTTACATTGCCTAGAATTCTATTTATACATACAAAATAGGCCTAAACATGAGTAGACACATGGGTTGACATCCCATTCCTGTTACATATTTCCAAATCCCAAAAAAGGACCCAAAAAGGGGTGGAGATCCTACAATATCTACTTCGTCTTGCACTCCATCTTCGACAGGCTGTCAAAGTCCCAAAATAGGTCAAACTTGACCAAGGATCTCCCAAAACTTGGTCAAGGGACAAAACCTGGCTTTTTTTCTTACACTTTGAATTGAAAGTGTTGTTTCTCTCATGCACAACAAGTGCATGTGCATTGGGTCCTTTTCATATCCCCATTTTGATGAGCTTATCTTTCTCATGCATGAGGGATTCAATAAATTGATCCAATGTTGGAATTTTCTAGGTTTCTTCTGAAGTGAATCTGTTTGTATGGAATGATGAGACGAAAACAACAAAATCCATACCAAGTGTAATATCTCTAGGCTGAACCCAGTTGTAATGTAAATGAAAATGTACTTAATCTGGTGAGTTGTTTGATATCATTTTTTTTAGATGCACCTTTTGTGGCATAGTGCGCACATGTATTGCGTAGTGAAATGATGAAGTGTGCACATTCCAGGACACCGCGTGCAACATCTTAAGTGTGTACGATATTGAGGCCAACGAGCCTTTGTGTATATGTTATATTATATAGGTTTGTGAGCCATTTTGTGATGATTAGGCTGGAGAGTCTAGATGTTAAAGGCCAGTGCGCCTATTTTTGTATATGTCTCATCTGATCCGGATTATTTTCGGCACGAAATGAGAGCGGAGATATAATAAGGAAATGCACAAAGATATCGCATATATCCAATAATATAACAGAAGTGTATCAGAGATGCAACCATAAACACAGATATATAGTAATACATGATTTCTATTAATGAAAGAAATGTACAGAGACTGTAAAAATACAAAGTGAAAGACTCGCTAGAATGGTGGCAGCTTATCTCTGAGAAGAGATGTGACGGCTACTCGC